>CAKNYM010051012.1:162026-175330 GCA_932195095.1 Andricus curvator
GAGAGGGAGAGGGAGAGGGAGAGGGAGAGGGAGAGGGAGAGGGAGAGGGAGAGGGAGAGGGAGAGGGAGAGGGAGAGGGAGAGGGAGAGGGAGAGGGAGAGGGAGAGGGAGATTTTTTTACAGACAATTATAGTACTAATAAATTAATTTACATAATTCTTGCAGAGGAATCCTCAGAAATTCACATACGCCAAAAGCGTGTGATTGATCTGACAAATATTAGAGGTTGGCCAGTGCCTCTCTTAAGAGCTAGCTACATTGTCAATATTCTAAAAGACAATATTACTGCGTGCTCAGGTAGTATACTATCGGCCAGATTCGTCTTAACTGTTTGTCATTGTGTTTATCCATTACCTCTGGAGAGGTACTCCATTTTATCTGGTTCGGAGATGAGTACAGAAGGAACTTATCACTTTATCAGGAAATTAATATTAGTGGAACCCAATCCAAAACTAGGTGAGTTTTGAAATGATTTTTAGCGCAATTAGAGAATAGCTATTTGTGATAGCAAACAAATTAGTTGACCGAGTTTTCTCGGGGTTTTCATAATTTATATTCATTTATTATTTAACTTTTTTTTTGTTATGCAATCGAATTCTATTTTTTTTTTACAGTTTTGGTTAAAGTTTATCCACAAATTGACATTCACCACGGTCCTAATAGGCCAATTCATTTGTTTGCTGGAGTTGTACCAGATTTCGCTTATGGTACTTTCAGTGGCTGGGGATGCATACTGCCAGAAAAATTAGAGTAAGTTCTTAAGAATATTAAAAAAATTATCAGGGTGTCTACCTGACCGGGAAATGGCTTTGAATTTTTTTCACCGGGAAATGACCGGGACCGGGATTTTCCTCTCGAATGCATTAATATGCAAATTAAAATTAGTTATATATATTTTATAACTCTAATCTTGCAGTGGAACAGGAAATTTGTGTAAATGATGAAATTTCCACTTGTAATATGTAATTTTATGAAAGAATTAGAATTCTGACCTGGAGAAGTGAATTTTCTAAAAGAATTATGATTCTGAGTTGAACAGGGGATTTTAGTAAAGAATTATAATTTGGACTATAAAACAGGGAATTTCATAAAAGATTCATAATTCTGAGTTGAAACAGAGAATAAATATAAATATATTTAAAAAATAACTTAAAGAATTACAATTAACTTGACCTGCAAGAATGATAATTTTTACTTAGGGACAGAGAATTTCATAATAAAGAATAATAATTTTGAGTTTGGGACAGGGAATTTTCTAAGAGATTTATAACCCTGACCTGGGACAGGGAATAAATAAAAGAAACACAAAAAAAGTTACTTAAAGAATTACAATTATCCTAAATTGGAACAGGAGAATTTTGTAAAATAATTATAATTCTGAATTGCAACATGTAATTTTAGAGAAGAAATATGGCTTCGAGTTTGGAACAGGGAATTTCAGTAAAGAAATATAATTTTGACGATGGAAAGGGGAAGTTTCCGCAAAGAATTAAAATTTTTACTTTTGGACAAGGAATTTCCTGAGGAATAATTATTTTTACTTCAGAACAGGCAATTTCCACAAAGAATTAGAATTTTGTTTTTAGAACACGGAATTTGCTAAAGTATTTATAACCCTAACTTGGCATAGGAAATAAAAGAAATAAATACAAAAAAAAATACTTAGAGAATTAGAATTATCCTGACTTGAAATGTAGAATTTTCAAAAATGATGATAATTCTAAGTCGTGAAATGGAATTTTTGTATAGAAATATACTTTTTGTTTGGACGAGGAAAAACAAATTCTCGTAAAAAATTATAACTTTAATTTGGAGCAGCTAATTTTTCACATGAGACGGGAAATTTTGAAAAATAATTTTAATTCTGATTTATAAGAAGGTTATTTACAAAACAGATTCCTATACCATGTCAGAATTCGTCAGATGTTGAAAACTCCTTTTTCCAAATCAGAATTTGTTTGAATTTGAAAATTCTTTTTTTGTCAAATAAAAATTTTTTAGAATCTGAAACTTCCCTCTTTCAAATTTTAGAAAAAGGAAGTTACAGTATTACTAAAACATAATAGAAAATGTTGTAAATAAATGCAATTCTGATCTGAAACAGGAAATTTTTGGAAATAAATGTAATTTTGATTTGGAATAGGAAAGTTTTGTAAACAATTATTATTTGATTTGGAACATTAGAACATTTTCGACATAGGACCGGAATTTTGAAAAATAATTTGAATTCTGATGTAAAAGAAGGAAATTAAAAAAATTCCGGTTGTAATTCAGAATTATAATTCTCTTAACAAATTCTCGCTGTCACACCATAATTGTAATTCTGATGATGAAAAATTTTCTAATGTCCCAACCTAAAATTGTCATTATTTTCATAAATTCCCTCTCCCAAGGCAGAAATCGTTGAAATCATAAAAAATGTTCAGGAATCCCTTGAAATCTTTAAAAATCGTTTGAAATTATTCAAATATTTATAACGCTTTTAAATTGACCGGGAAAAATTAACAATATTGACGCGGAAATGACCGGGTATATAAAATCATCCATCGGGTACAACTAAGATTATTTCTTGACTAAAAGTAGTTCCTTCTCATTTTTCAGGTACGAATCTGTATTTCCTAATCAGTTAATGCAAACTCGACTGCCCCTAATTTCACTGGAGGAGTGTATGAGTATTTACGAGCGACGCGTTACGATTACAGATAGAAATATTTGTACTCTCGATACAAGTAAAAGAAGAGGCACTTGCAGTGGCGATTTAGGAGGCCCCCTAGCGGTTCGATTTCCTCCACTACAGGCTCCACTACTGCTTGGAATTATGTATCAGGCAGGAAGGACGTTTGGCACAGATCCAGATATTTTTATTAATCTTAATCATTATGACCTTAATGAATGGATCACTGATGAAATTCTAAACAATTAATAAAATTAAAACACTTCTAGTATACTCCCTAAATTAGAATCAGTGTAAAATAATATCAGTGATTAGTCATTTTCACTTGAAACGGTTCGGTATAAAATAAATATTTCATATCTACGAATAACCCTCAAAAGCGGGCGAAATAGAAAATAAATACGCTACTGAGTGACTTGCGAATTCCTGGGCGAAAGAGTTATATAGGTCATATGTACCGCTATACGAAACAGGTACGGTTGCGTGCGCAACCTATATGAAAAGTGGGGATGCGAGGACCCGCGACGACGGGAGCATCGTGATTACCAAGCATGATCCAACAAACCACGGTCCCGCCACTTCGATGCTCAAATACGTTCGACTTCGCGTTACCCGAGTACCCCCACCATACTCACTGCACTGGCGCGAAGGGAACGCGAAGCCAACTGCCATTCAAATTCAAAGTTGTGAGGAAGATTCGATTTGAAGATCCAAGATGGAAGGGTAGTCGGGTCTAGCTAGGGAGCCTTCTGATTGGTTGGCTATTTTTTACTTGCGCGTGGCGAGACCATAGTTTGTTGGATCATGATTACCAAGGATCACTCGATTCATCAGTCAGCGCTCGTCATTTCAGAAGGAACATACGTCTGGCGTTTGACTCTCCAGTTGATCGCGTTCATAGAAATCCTTTCTCCAATGCAAGGGGTTGCATGCATAGCTCAGGTATGAACTTACGGTGAAAACTGAGGAAAACTCAAATTTCATTTTCAGATTTCCAAATTAGGGAGGATACAATTGTTGGAAAATAGATAAACTTTTAAAAACCTGCCCATGTCTGAACTTGTCTGTGATTGAATGCGTCATAGTGAAGCTAGAGATCCATAGATCGCTCACCCTTCTTTAACTCGTTTTTATACGATGGCTCGAGGATGCTGGCTAAATTACTCTGAAGCATTTTAATTGTAATGGCAACAAGGAATATGGGATGTAAAGTGTTGCTTAGCCATTGGTGATGTGTTTCACAGCTCCTATCATCTTCTCACTGGCTCTTCAACCCGTTTTCATTCGGGAGCTCAAATAGTGAAAATAAAGAAGTCGTAAGCACGGAAAGTTACCACTGCTTGAGCAAGAAAATTGACAGAAAAATTCATTGTACCTTTAGGAATGAGTAAAATTCCCAGCATAAGGTCATGAATTTTTCGAAATCAAAACAAAACAGATTTTTAAAAGGTAGAAAACTTCACAATTAAATTGAAGGCTTGAAACACTAAGAAAATGTGTGACGTAATAATGTCTCCTTAGACAAAACCATAATTTTGATAGGAAAATGAGACAATATTCCATGGACAAAACTTGCACTCAATTTTGCGCGGAATAGCCTCCCATTTAATACAATCACAGGTAATTTAATACTCAGTTCTTCAACAGGGAGGGAAAAATTGTAGGATTCCGTATTTAAAATACGCATACTTACAAATCTTGCTAGGTCAAACAGATCTGTGTGCCTGCATCCTTTATAAAAATCACAAAATTCTGAAGTTATTTCACAATAATGGGAACACTTCAAATAAGAGCTACCTTGGACCCAGAGCTTGAGGATAATTACATTTCAAGGGATTTCTTGGTTGAGAATTATTTTAAAATTCAAGGGCTTGAAGTAGAAAAGAGTGAAATTTCCTTTAACGTAAAAAGGGAACCTCAAATCAAAGATATAGTTTCTTTCAAAATTCTCGTTGTTAATAATTTAATTCGTTTCAGGTTTATCGTCCTCTCAAGATTGACATCGACGTGCATACTCGGGGCCAATTTCTTGAACAGGACACATTAAATTGTCGAGCAATCCGTTTTCTCGTGAAATATTGTCACGTGAGGAAAACTCGATACAATTAAACCCAGAAGTAAAAATGAAATAATTAATTATGAAAATTGTCCTTAAGGCCTAAGGTGTCGAAAGAATTAATTTATGTAATGTTCATATTGGAAGTTGAATAACGTTACACACTGGTTAAACGTGAAAATAGAAATTAGTCAAAGTAGGCGCCATGCGCCTACAAAAAAGGGTTTCGTACCCACATAGCAAACTTTCCGAAAAAACCTGGTATTTTCTTAGGACTTGGTCCAAGTGGCCAGGAAAAAAACCAGGTCTGCCTTAGATTTAGACCTATATTTAAACATAGGTTCCTGTCCGCCGGGATTTTTTGGCTTAAAAAAAAGTTAATTAATGCGGCAAATTTTTGACAGAGAATTCAGTATTTTTAATGAAAATAGCTCTGATTAATATAATCAAGTCAGAAATCGATTTTACATTAAACTTTTTAATCTGTAATCAAAAGTGGTAAAAATTTTGCTAGTACCTTTTGAATTTTGTTCTTGAATAATTGGGTCCATTGGGATTTTTAAACAATAGTGGAAAATAATTCCTAAAAAGCATGTCGTTATGAAAAAAATTATTTATTTTGTTAATTCCGAAAACCAGTGATGCCAATGTTCACGCCTTTTGCTACTGCGTTTGCGTTCGGGCCGCGCACTGGCTGGCCGCAGTTGGCGCCAGATTTAAAATTGGAATTAAAAACAATTCTTGTAATTTAAATAAATAATTATTGAAAAATGCACAAGAATGTATATAAATGGTACAACTTCTGATTTTAGACAAGAAAAAAATCAGTTGTACAATTTATATACATTCTTGTGCATTTTTCAATAATTATTTATTCGAATTTCAAGAATTGTTTCAAATTCCAATTTTGAATTGCGCGCCAACTGCGGCCAGCCAGTGCGCGGCCCGAACGCAAGCGCAGTGGCAAAAGGCGCCAAGCGCCAACATTTGCATCACTGCCGAAAACAATAAATCACATCTCGAACATCAAAAAGCTATGGCAATTGTCAGGCTGCGGCAGCCTCGCAAATTAATTCGCGATTTCAAGTTGAAGCATTTTTATATCCTTGGCAATTAATCTCAGTTACGAGAAAGGGTAGCGCCAGCGCTGCGCACCGGCCAAATGCGGAACTAATGCTCTCAATGGGCCCGCGCGGCTGAAGGGAGATTGGTAGCGGGAAATTTAATTTAGTTCCCGGATTACTTTTGAAAGACTAATCAGATTAGGTTGCAATTTTCTACACAGTTCAAGGGACCAACAAGAAAGATTGAGTTCGTTAACCAGTATTTTTTGACTAACGGTTCTGGTTTTAACCATAAAAAGGGTAATCAAAAATAAAAAATTCAATTTTTCGGTCAAACTATTCAAGATACGAAAAAAGATCAGTTCACAAGAATTATGCCTCAAAAAAAGATACATAAATTTGTTGGAGATCAATTTTTGATAGTTTGCGTATTTTTTGTTTTAATCGTAAAAAACAACATAAATAATGAAAAAATTACATTTTTGGAAAAACGACACAAGCTACGAAAAAAATGAACAGCCCAAAAGTTGTTCACCCAAAAAAGGGTCAAAAGTTTTTTATGATTCATTTTTCATAGGATGCGTAGTTTTTGTTTTAATTGTAAAAAATCACATTAAAAATAAAAATAAAATTAATTTGTGGAAAAACTACACAAGTCACGAAAAAAAATTACAAAAGGGGTTGTCACGCCGCCGTAGGGGGGAGGGTTTTTTTATAAATGTCAGGTGACAAAGTAAATCGAATGAAATTGCTTATTCATTTTATTTTCTGTCAGTTTATTGTATCGAGTACGAAAAAAATTTTTTTAAAATTTGTTTTCTCGAAAAATGTTTTTCATTCGAATATTATTAATAATAGTAATCGACAAGTTAGTGCTCGCGCCATAAAGTTTGTTTGCAGATATGCTTTTGTTTTTTTAGTCCGTTTTTTTAAATTGGTTCGTTTTATTATTTAAAGGATTTAAAGATTAGAAATACATAAGTGTAATAGGAAATAATGTTTTTTTATTTACTTAAATACTTAGAATAAAGAAGAAGCCTAATATTCTAATATTATAATTCCAATATTAGTTTCAGGAATGATGATAAAATTGTAAAAATCTATCACAATTGAAATTTTTTAATTTCAAGTATTTGTGAAGTCTTTAATCTTCTTAGTTTATTATATAAAAAAGTCAGAATGATTTCAAATATTATAAAAGTTTTATGACTTTCCCTTTTTTTTAATCTTTCAAACCTGTAAATTAAACAAAATTATCTTATTGATCAGCTCACAGCTTTAAACTTTCAACATTATATTATTCAAAACTGGAATCATTTACAATTAAACAATATTGAATTGAAAGCATATACCGAAACCTTGAAAATGGTTAGGTTTCATTTTTAAATCTTTCAAAATTGAATCGTTTGAAAATAATGATATTTCATAGTTGAAAAACAAATGAAAACCAATGATTAGTCAAATAATTAATTTTAACCTGGAATGTTCTCAAGTACTTGAATATACGTTTGAAATTAAATAATTTTAAAGGCCGCGTCTAGTCGTTCCAAAAAATTGGGCACAAATGGGCCAAGCTTAGGAAAAATATTTAACTACTCATTCCGAATTTCTGGACGACGAGACACTTCAAATTTTAAATTAAAAACTTTAAATAATTGAATAAATCCCAATCTTAGACTTACCAATTCAAATAATTTCACTACTTAGCGTGTAAAAATGAAAATCAATCAACTTAAAAATGGACCCTTTTTTAAATTAAGAACGTTTTAAATTCAAAAATTTGGAATCATTAAAAAACGAAACTTGAAATAAAAAAATTTTCATTTATTTTTTTTTTAATTAAAAGTTTTATATTTAGAGCAATGAAAATTTGGGATATTGTTCGATTTCCTGAAAATCTCTGAATCCCTTGAATTATCAAAAATCCTTGATTTTGCTGAATTCCTTGAAATCCTCGAATATTGTGAATGCCGAAAGTCCTTTGAATTCATTAAAAGTTCCTTGAATTCGTTAAAAGTCCCTGACAATTCTGTAAATTCAATGAAATCCTTGAATTTTTTGAATGACTCAAAATCTCTCAATTCCTTTAATTCGGAATTCTCATAACTCCTTGAATATTTTAAATTCCTTGCATTCTCTGAATGCGTGAAAATTTCCGAATTACTTAAATTCTCAGAATTCCTTAAATTCACTGAATCCCTCAAATTCTGCGAATTCCTTACATTTTCTGAAATCTTCGAATTTTCTAAAATCTTTAAATTATATATATTCCCTGAAATCCTTGAATATTCGGAATTGCTTTAATACTCAGAATTCCCTGATTTCTCTGAATTTCTAGAATTCTTTGAATATCCTGAATCTATTACATATTCTAAATTTATTGTATTCTCCGAATTCGTGAAAATCTCGGAATTCCCAGAATTCCTGAAATTCATTGAATTCTCAAAATCCCTGAATTCCTTAAATATTGTGGATTCTCTAAATTCCTTGTATTTCCTAAATGCTCTCAAATTCTCTGAGTTTTCTGTAATCTTTGAATATCCTGAATTCTTCTAATATTGAAAATTCTCTGAAATCCTGTAATATTCTGAATTCCCTAAATTCCTTGAATATTCTAAATTCCTGAAATTCTGTGAATTCTGCAAATCCCCTGAATTCCTTCAAATCTTCTGAATTACTTGGATTCACTGAATTCATAAGATTCCCTGAATTTTTATAATTCCTTTAGAATTCCTTTGAATTATTTGAATTATTTCGAAGTTCGTGAAATTCAGAGAAGTCAAAGAATTCAAGAAATTCGACGAATTCAAGGAATTCAGATAATACAGGCCATGTAGATGAATTCAAATATATCTGGGAATTTGGAGAAATTTAGTTGATTTCAAAAAAGCTAAAAGGATTCAAAAGGCTTTGAAAGAGTTCAAAAGCATTTCCAATAATTCAAAATAATGAAAAGTCATTAAAAACTGAATATTTTTTAGGTAGCTTTTTTAATTTTCCATTACCCTTTCCACATTGAACGTATATTACTGATTGGCTAGTCATAATATTGCTAGGCAATAATAATAATAATCAAATTAAATTTTTTTTCCCTTTCCAATAGGAACGATTGAGGGTGGGGTCGACAATTCGTCACATGACACTCAGGGGGGGGGGGGGGGTCTTCATATCATCACGGTCTGTCACGAGGGAGATGGGGTCAATTTTGACTATTTTTAGTGTCACGAGATTTTTGAATGGCCCCAAACAAACATTGTTCACCCTAAAAAGAACAACAAATTTGTTATTGATCATTTTTTGATAGGACACGTAGTTGTTTAAAGAAAGTCTGGCCAAGGGAAATTCAGAGGAAAGTCCGGAAATCCTAAAAATTAAGGTTTGCGGCCACCCTAACTTTTTCTAATTTTATTACAGAAAAATGTTTTAAATACAAAAATTAATGGATAGATTTTTTAATATAAAATGAAAAAGATTCTAGTAAGTGTAATAATGAGTAGAGTGGGCCGAAAAAACTTTTTTTTTTGAGTAGCAGATTCTAATAGTGGGCCAAATTTGTGTTTTTTCAACATTAATAAGCCCTCCAAAATTGGACAATATCTTCTGTTCTGTGAAAACTCTTAAAAATTCCGTTTTCAGCTAGTATTTATGACAAAATCTGAAATTTGAAAATCGATTCCAAATCGGTAATTTTTTTTTATTGCTAATCGGTGGCTCAGACGATAGCGTGTCAGACTTCCATGCAGGAGGTCTGGGGTTCGATCCCTGAGCCAAGTACCAATGGAAATTTTTCTATGTACTTCTACCGGGGCTTCGGTGGTTCGGAACCCACCTTAAACTGTAGGTCTCCTCAGAAAAAGCAGGTGCCTTACCAAGGATAAATGGGCTCTTTCGCGGGCCTAACGTTGGGGGTCAATGCCGATTTTGAGGACTCGAAAATGAGTCAGCGATCTCCTTGCGTAGAGGTAGGCCCTCTTGAGGGACCTCCGCTCGGTGGTCGCTGGATGTCTTCGAGTAATGAACACACACATACACTTACATAACACACCAGGACAGTGCTTCGAATCTGTGCATCTAACTGATGACCACAGAAGGGTCGCTCCGTCCACCCTAGTCTGGCCGTTTCCCCTCTCTGCGGCCTGCTGAGGGAGGCTGCCGAATGGCAGAGTGGGTGAGGATCACTTTGCCTGATCAACAAAGCAGGACGTCACTTACTGTGCGATAAGCATGCCTGGCACCTGAGAGGTATAATCTCAGAACGTTGGTAACAACGAAACCCACCGAGATTCAAAAAACACTCGGCGAATATGGCCGGATTCGCAGTACTGCCTTGAGAATAAACACGGGTTTGGCACAACAGGCTTTATATTAGCTTGAGCGCCAGGGGTGGGACCTCACGGGCCCCCCGCCTACATTACAACTAACTAACTAACTAGTGCCGTAATGCTAACACTTTACACTCCTTATTCATTTTTTTTAAATATGGCCTTCAAAAAAGTAAGAGAATAGAGAAAACTAGTAAAAAATGTCTATTTACAAACGGCTGGGTGAACGCCTTTAAAACTTTTATTTTATTTTATATTAGTATTTATGTCCTCAGTTTTCTGGATTTCACTTGTGTATGACGTTGTAAGGGTAGATGCACTTTACCTTCATTCCTGAAATTCACATAAAAATGTTATCTAGCAGAGAAAGCTGACTGCTGCATTCGACGTTTCTTTGTTTCTGCTGCGCTTGACTCATGTATTGATGTTCATTTGTTTTTGATGTGCTCGCTCACACGTTGACTTACTCAGCTGATACTTTTAGCGTGAAAAGAAAACAGATCACTCACTTGAAGTCTTATCTCGTATAAAATTGAAAAAATAGATTCAAATAGCTTGTTTTGACTTTGAAATTTTGTTTGTCATGTCGAAACGCACACAATTTTCTTCAGGACAGGCTATCAAATGTCCACTTTTCGGGGATCCGAAAGATTTAGTAGAAAGCCATTTACCTTCCATTGAAGATGTGATCTTATGCTGTCAACAGGAATGGTTCAATCAAACTAGAAATAGATTCCAGAGGGAATAAAGAACCCTCTTTTTCAGTAATTGCCGATAATGTGGCTGATAAAGTAGAGACAATTTAGATGAGAGCATCTATCCCAACTGTGGCACATACCCGAGTAGTTCAAATTATAAATAATTATTATCACAAGAAATATGTAGATGCTAAGAATTGGCCAAGATTTATTTGAAAAAAGTTCATCCTTAAAAAGAAAAGTAAACGATTTCAAGACATCTGCGAAAAATCTTTTTGACAGTGCTGCATGCAAGTGTGCTGATTTTAAAAATTGCAGATGCTCAATGGATAAGAAAGTACCCATACTCTAACAGGCTTTTCTTTTCAATCAGAAGGGTCCGAAATTGGGGAAAATTGCTTCAGTAGACGTTCCTGAATACAAAAAAAAATAGCAAAAAAAAAAAAGAAGATGTGAGTCTGACAATCGACTTGTAAAGCAGAAAAGTAAATATTCTCGTGATGATAATATTGAGGCTTCATGTTCTTCCTCTGTATTAGAGGTAAAGAAAGGTTCATCATAATCTGAATCAGAAATTAGTGACAAAGAAGAAGAGTATGTTCCTTCTGAAAAATAAAAAATGAGCTCTATTAATCAATCCCGGATTCTTATTAAAGAAAATATCTCCCATCCCAAAGATTTGGTGTCAGCTCTCGTGCTACGGCACTTATCCTGTCATCTGCATTCAAAGATGCAAATATCCTTGAACCTTCTCTAATTATAGATAAAAACAAAATCAGAAGAGAACGAAACAAAGTCCAAAAAGATCTGATAGAAGCAGCACGTAAGAAATCGCCACCTCTAGGTCTGTACTTTGATGGTCGGCAGGATAAAACTCTAACTGATGTTCAAGACGAAAAGAAGTTTTATCGTAACATTTTTATTGAGAATCATTTTACTCTTGTCGGAGAACCCGGATCTCAGTATTAGGTCATGTGTCTCCAAACTCTGGAAGCGCAGAAGACATTTGTAAATGTTTATTCGGTTTTAGGGAAAACGAAAATAACGGAGGATGCAGTAAACTTCTTGTTGTTGGATCAGATAGCACTGCTGTTAAGACAGGATGGAAAGGTGGTGTCATTTGGTTCTACGCTTTCTAGATGTGAACAGCTTCCTGTACTTTCCTTCGAAGCAATAGATTCAGAATTACCTACAATTACTCATGAATTTTTGAAAATATTGAGTAAAGATCAGAAATATCTCTTGGAAATTTTACATGCTATAAAATCTGGTAACTGCTCTCATGATCTAAGTCTTCAAGATCCAGGTCCTCTCAATCATGCACGATGTTGGTTGGATGGGTGGGACTAGGGTAGGAACCGAAAATGCAGTTACCTCCACGTGGTCGGTTCTGGCTCACTATGAAGTGAGCAAAATTACGGCACTAATTAACAATAAAGGGATCAAAATGACCGATTTGGAATCGAATTTCACATTATTTCATTAGACGGAGAAGAATGGAAGTTCATTTGGGCCATCTAGATTTTCAGACAGACTATATTGCAGGGTCAACTATAGGACAACCCTTGAAGATGGCTAAAGCGTCTATCTCTGAAATATTAGAACAAGAGGTTCAAATCGATCATCTCAGAGTGTCGACTTGGTCATCTAGAACGGTCGACTCAAGCGTCATAGAGTCGAACCGATAATCAGAGATGGCGGAATTGATCATCATAAAGGGACGAATCGCTCATCATAGAGGTTCGATTTGGTCATACCAGATAGTCCACTTGATGTCTTCGGACAGTCGACCTGGCCATCTTAGGGGGTCGATTCGATTATCTTCCATTTTCTATATTTGTTGTCCTTTTTATACTTATTCCAGTCTCTCTCTTATAAGAGACTGGAAATTATAAAATTAAGTGGAACCTATACAACCTGAAAATTTATATGAAATACATGAATTCTGAAAGCATTTTTTTTCCTTGTGGAGAGTGAGGTGTATGAGACATAATTTGATATGCAAAAATATTGCACATTGATAATATATTTTATGCAAAACCGGACGGTTTTCGTACCTTTCTGTGCGCGTTTGTGGGACGCGAAGTTCTCGTTTGTCGGAGGGGGTATTTTTCCGGTCACGGCCGTAAAAGTATACTTTTACGGAGTGCGCGCATGCGCTTTTGGTCCAAAGCGGCGACACCCCTGGCTCTCTCTTCTGACGCATGCGTGGTACATATCACAAATGTTTGTAGACTGTGCAATACAAATGAACAGAGCATGCCGGCTGGCAACACGCAGCAGCACGTGGGTCCGCGAGTCTTTCGTTAACCGATAGATAACAATTGTGTCGCGATGGCAAAGATTTTATTTGACTAACTAAAACTAAAATGAACATAACCGCACATGTCTATAATAAGACTAGTATGAAGCTCACGTGCAACATTTAATGTTATGTTTAATTTTAGTTATAGTTATTCAAAATGATTGTTGTATTTTTCCTTACGGGGG
>CAKNYM010051012.1:175730-212863 GCA_932195095.1 Andricus curvator
GCCCCCACCCCCATTGAAACTTCACTCTCAATACCCTCTCGCATACTAAATCTATATCGGTTTTGCATAAAATATCGTGTGTCACTCCGCAGCAAACCTTTGACGACCTCGCCCGCTGTTTGCAGTACTCGGCTATGCGCGCGCCTTCGGCGCGCGCATGTACGCCTCGTACAGCAAACATCGGCCTCGGACGTCAAAGACGCGGTTTGCTGAGTCGTAACACAATATACTATTTTGGAGCACGAAAGGCTAAGGACACGGCACGGTGTCACACTGAATTGTAAAATTCCAAACATTGAAGTGAATTCAGAAACCAATATCTCACATCTCGTTACTTTATGCATCATCTATTAATGCTGACATTTTTTGCACGTTTTCAGTTTGAAACGACACGGTGACAACAAATTGATAGCTGAACGTCCAGTTACGCCTTTAACCTAAATTCCTTGGAATCATCAAATTTGACGTTGAAAATTCAAAAGAATAAACTTAATTCACGTTCAATCATGTTCTCTCTTACGTACTTCACTCTCCACGCATATTCGAAATATCAAAAAGCAGTTTAAACTTGTTAATAATATGTTTAAGTTCAATAAACAGCAAATGTGATGCTGAACGGCTCAATGACATTCACTCACTCCGAAAATGCTCTAGAGCATGATCCAATTCACACCAGGTCTAGCCACGCGCAAGTAAAAAAAATTGCAGCCAATCAGCAACGATACGAGCTACACCGCCATATTGAATAAATGTACAGCTGGCGGTTGTGCTGAATGGTAATCAACATGACCGCGGAGCTGATATGCGCGATTTGGATGAAAATGGTACGTTTTTTGGTTAGACCATGAGTGAATTGGATCATGCTCTAGGGTCTAGACCACGGTGCTCCCAACTCTCGCATTCTCGTATCCTTTCACACTGCATCCATCGCGTCGACAACCGGATGGGTTGAGGCTGGCGCGCTTATTTGAAATGATTAAATGTGAAAAGCAATTTTAAACAGCAAATAATAAGAGTGAAGTTATTAAAAATAATTCTTTGCTCACACGAAAGGACTTGTAAAATAAAATTTAAATTATTTATTAGATTTTTTCCATAAGAATAAATTATAGGTTTTAATTTTAAAGAAAGGAATATATTTTTCATCCTAAATATGAATTTACAATAATTCATAATATTCTTATGTACTTGACATTTATTATTTGTTGTGAACATTTGACTTACACATTTATTCATTTTAAATAAACACGCCAACGGTAACTAGTCAGGTTGGCCCTCCGTGATGGGTCATTTGCTCTTCCGTGGATGGTCGAAATGAGTGAAAACAAGATGATCGTATTGACCATCCCGGAAGGATACTTTGATTATCCCTGATAGTGAGTCTGACCTTTTTACAACACACAGACTGGCCATAAAATGAGAGTCTGTCTGACTATGTCGAAAAAATTCTGAAAGGCTCTTTAGACTATCTAGAAGAACGGACTAGCTCTCTAAATTTTGACCCTCTAACCCTCTCTGTCCAATCAGGCTGAAATTTGGAGGGCTTATTAATGTTGGAAACACACAACTTTTGTCCATTATTAGTACAATGAAGTTGAAATATCGTCCGCAATCCTCTCGAGAACGTTGTATAATACTTTATACGGATTACACGGATTATTATAAGGGGTTTTTCAACACCCCTTAAAGTTTTAAGTAAGGAAAACATTTCTAAAAATATAAAACAATAGGAGATTTTTTAACTATCTTACTAGGATGAGAAATCACTTCAAAATATGTTCAGGAAGCTACATTTATTTTAAGCATTGTTTTAACATCCCCTAAAGATTCAAGTAAGGAAATCAATATTTCCCAAAAATTAAAACCACAGGAGATTGTTTAATTATGCTACTGAGACAAAAAAATCACTTTAGAGTGAGTGCAGAAAGCATCCTCTACCAGGAAAAGATTGAAAATTTATGTAAAGTGTTGTTTCAATATACCTCAAAGATTCAACCAAGGAAATCGATATTTCCAATAAACTAAAACCACAAAAGATTTTGGGATTAGGATGAGAAATCACTTCAAACAAAGTGCAGGAAGCGTTCACTATCAGAAAATGTGTTTGAATATATTTTGAGGTTTGTTTCAGCATCCCTTGAAGAAATAAAATAGCAAGGAAATCTACATTTCCTTACAACCAAACCGACAGGAGATTTTTGTATTGAACCACTTCGAAATGAGTTCAGGAAGTGTCCGGAGAAATTATTTAAATATATTTGAACGGTTGTTTTAACATACTTTAAAGATCCAAATAATTTATAAATGAATTACTCTGGATTACCTCCAAATACCGGTAGATTACAAGTGGATTACTACAGGTTACTTCTGAAATATGCGGATAACATGTGATTATTTGAATGATCCCGTATTACCAGTTCAGACAACCAAGCAGTCCAGCGGACAAATGGGGCTATTAATAAAGTAAAAATCAATAAAGTCCTGAAGATTAATATTTTTATGTAAATTTAGTCCCAACTTTACACCAAACAACTTAATACGCAATGAAATGCTCTATAAGTTCAGTGACCCTTTTCGTACTGATTCAAATTTAGAGAGTGAATAAAAGTCGTTTGATCTCAAACATTGCGTTGAACTTCATCAGCAATCCAGTGATAAATGTCAGGATGATTAAGACTAGTAAAAACATCCGGATCTTTTCCAAATTCCCTTGCTCTCAGCACTGACATTACTCCAACCAGTTCAGGAACATATGATGGAGGCATTCTGAGCACTAGGGGACCTCCGAAGTCCCCCATGCAAGTGCCTCTTCTGAAACTTGTATCAAGAGTACAAATACTTCTATCTGTAATTGTAGCGCGTCCCCAATAAATACGAATACACTCCGCTAATGGAATTATCGGTAGACGGACTTGCATTAACTGCTTCGGATATTGAGGTGGATGCCTGAAATTAATTTGAATGTTAATTTGAGCAAAAAAAAATAGTCTCCTAAAAAGCAAATGTCGCAAATCGATTCCATATATTGTCGTGGGTGGTTAACAAGGTTTAAAATATTTTCGATAACTTACTCATATTTAGCTCCTGGTACAGTACATCCCCATCCACTAAAAATACCATACGCTACATGCGGTATAACTCCAGCAAAGAGTCTAATTGGTCTATTAGGACCGAAGTGAAAGTCGATATCTGGAGAAACTGCAACCACCGCTGTAAGAAGATAATTAATACAATTCGTTTGCAATGAATCAGAAAATTTCTTTTACATAGAAGGCAAAATCATTCAAGGAATCACCTAGTCTTTTATTGGGTTCGACTAGTGTTCTTTTTTTGATAGTGTGAAGATATCCGCTGTTTCTCATCGCTGACTCAGAAAGAATGGTGTACCGTTCTAGTGGCGCTGGATAAACACATTGACGAAGAGTTAGGACAAGTACTTCCGATAATATAGTACCTGCGCACTCACTAACATTATCTCTTCGAATATTGACAATGTAGGGAACGCTTCTAATATTTACCGGCCCATCTCCTATCTTCCGTATATTAATTACACGCTTTCGACGAATGTGAAGATTTGAGGATTCATCTGTAAGAATTATGTAAATTAATTAATTTGTATTTTTTATTAGAGGCTGCAGCGGCATTACTATATGTGCCTTCATTCCTCCCCTACCCGCTTCCGATCTTCAACTTCATCTAGCAGCTCCTTGTTTCCCTCTCACCAACACCATTCTCCTTTTTCCTATTCCTATACCCAACCCACCCATTACCACTACCCCTTCTTTCTCCTTTCTCCTGATTTCCCTTACACAGTTCACATATCTCCTCTTTTCCCTCCTCTCTACCCTTCTGCTCTCTATAAGGACACCTGTCCTTCTTCGTCCTTCTTTCCCACCTCTTTCTCTTATCTCCCTTCCCTCAAACCAGTTGCACACTTGTACCTCTTTTCTCCTCACCGGCACCCCTTCTCATTGTGCTGAATGCGAAACTGTCTTTTGGATTATACCACTTTTCTGTTTCCTCTTTCCCCATATCCACTCTTTTTATCATCAATCCCGCTTCTTCCCCTCTATATTTACCATGTCATCCACACCACTCTCCAATTCCACTACACTACCTCTTTTCTTTCCTTTTCACTCCCTCCTTAACCCAACCAACTTCTCATCCGGTCTTTCCCCATCACCCCTTATTCTCCTTAAGCCTAGTGCACTTTTTTCTCCCTCTTTTCTCATCAACATCTCCTCCCACCACCTTCTTTATGCTAAATACGAGACTGACTTTTGGTTTTGGAAGACTCTTTTTTCCCTTTCCACATATCCACCCTTCTAATCTCAATTGCTCTTCTTCCTCTCTATATTTACCACCTCATTCCCACCACTCTCCATTTCCATTATTTTACACCTTTCCATCCGCTCAACTCCCTCCTTAACCCATTCAACTTCTCTACCCCTATTTCTCCACCACTTCTTCCTCCCTTTTCAACATATTACTCCCTTCTCTTCCGCCCCTTAAACTTAATTAACTCCTGTATCCCTTTTCTCTTCCTCACTTCGTGTTGAATGCCCCACGAAACTGGGGTAAGTCTTAGTTCTGAGGTATTTCTTTTCCCAGCTATTTCGGCCTGCCCTACTACTCACGATGCGCTAGATGAAACTCATGGCATCAACACAAACTGTAGGAAATAATGACAACAAGCAGGCAATGGAAACAGAAAGAAATGTAATCTCTGAGTTCAAGGAAGGAAAAGAGCCAGTCAAAACTAAGGCGATCAAAGTGGTGCAAACCCCCCCGATATTCAGCTCTAAAAAACTGGAAAAGGAAGAGGAAGTTAAAAGATAATAAGGACAACTTTAGAAATGCAAAGGATTTAATTGCCAAAATGAACCTTCTTAGAGTGACAATCAAGGGCGTAAAATCTGACCTACAGAAGAGATTCAAGGAAAGCAATCTGAAGTAGTTCACAGTGCCCAATAAGTCGGTTGAAGATCTAGAGTAGACCCCAAGAATGATGGGTAAGATGAATCACGACTAAAGCATGCCCACTTCTTCTGACGGCTTCTTCGCACGATCCAGGAAAAAAATCAAAGCCTGACGCTGGTAGCCCTTAGATTCAAGTACATGCAAAGGGTCGACAAGATAAAACTGGGCATAAAAATGGACACAGATTACCTGAAAACGTAAGTAGGAAATAGAAGGCTAAGGACAAGGGAGTCAGAATAAAGAGACGTCCTTGCTCTCAGGCCGTAGCCTTTCAAAGGCAGCTCCAAAAACAACCATAAGCAGGACAGCCAAAAAAATCAAACTAGCAGAGAAAAGCACCTGCATACTGGTGGTCGCAGAAGTTTGCCGGGCTGAGAAATAATTGCCTAGAATTAAGGCGCGAAGATAACATGGGGCTAGAAGAAAGAAAGAGCACAACAGTAACCGTAAGAGCTAGCTTCGCAGTTGGAAAACCCTATGCGATGCTATCAACAATGATACCTGGGGACAGGGCTATTAAATAGTCACTGGTTCGTTGGGAAACCGAATCCTGGAAATAATACAGGAGATTGCCAGTATGCCCTTCCTGGCACATCCGGAGAGAGAAAGGTATTACACCAGACTCTCTTTAGAGGAACAATCTCGGGGGTTGCCTGCAAATAGCCTTGTTCATGAAGGGCGTACATCGAAACCTAAACAGAGAGGGCCGCCTGAACCGTTTCCATAATATTGCGCAATCTACTTGACTGAGCAGTAGTTGCACTGCGTCCCTTCAGAGGCGGAGTCGCAACCGTCTCTCGCCCTGTCCCCTGAGAAACTGTGTGGAGGAGCAATTCTAGGAATTCATAAAACGCGTGCGATCGCGCGTTCCTCTAAAGAGAGTCTGGTGTACTCAGATCATTGCTGAAAAAAAAGACCTGGAATATAGTTGACAGAGCAAAAGGCAGACACCTGATAGGATATCGAATGATCCGGCGCAACAAACCAGACTCAAGCAGAACCATTCAGAAGAAAAAAGCACGGTTAGTAGCTCAAGGTATCAACCAACGAGATGCTGAAGGAGGGGAATGTGAGAATCATCAGCTCAATCATCTACTTAAAAAGTCCTTGAATGGTCTTCGACAATCAGCACGTCAGCAGAACAATAAACTCGACCAGAAATTTCGCAAAGCTGGATTGATGCCCACCAGAAATTAAGTGAAAGAAAAGCAAAAGTCTATTTGAAATGACAGATCTTGGAAAAACTCAATATTTTTGGGCATCGACTTCACTCAGATCCAGGGGAAGATCACCATGTGCCAAAAATGATACATTCAGGACGTACTGGATCACTTTGGGATGAAGGACGAAGCAGTGGTAACACCAATGAATCCAAGTAAGAAATTTATGAAGCCAGAACAAACTTCACAGAACATTATGGCTCATTGAGTCAATTTAATGACAAATACAATCAGAATATTAGATGTCTGCTAAACCCATTCTTCGATATTTATATTGAAAAATGGATTACGAACTCGTTTTTACCAAAAATAACGAAAATTTGAAAGGTCCAGTGGATGCTGACTGCGGTTGTTGTCCGCAAGATCGGATTTTCTTCACAGGATACGTTTTCAAAATGAGAAATCTTTATTTATTAATCTCAACGTTCCGCTTAAATATATGTCTCAACATATTTCCCCATCGACTAGAATCAAAGAAAAATCGAATTTCACTTACCGATATTCCAGTCCAATAAAACCGAAATGCTTTGCGACAAAATTGCACATAATATTAAGAGATGCAAGTAAGATTGGTGTTTCATGGTAAAAAATTTTTAAAATTTATTTTTGAATATTATTTATTATTAAGTAAAAATTCGGCGCATATGAAATAATGGAAAAGTTTGCCCGTTTCACATTGTTACAAGCATGAAGAAAAGAATACGAATATAATAATCTTTGTTTGCATATTGATTAAGAACTTTATAAACGATGTCAGTTTTATTTGCAAAGGAAATAATTTCGACACATTCTTTTATGGTCTTATATTTTTACGTTATCTCTCAATATTGTATATATGCTACACAATGTAGTTAATTTGATCGTACTTACCTGATTAAAATCGTCGAAATTTCGTTGGTAGTTTATACTATATAAAATGCGGACTAAAATATTTTTGGGGCCGGAAAAAAATTGTTTAATATTATTTTATATTTTTTCTAGTAAACAATGCAAGACATCACAAAAGTATAAGAATACTCTTTTGTATAACTTTTCTAAATGCGTAAAATTTTATCTGAACTTATTTTTGTATCTTTCGTTGTTTAAAATAAAAATGTTCGAAAAATTTTTAAAAATATTTAAATGCAAAATTAAATAAATGTTTCTTCATTTGTGAAAGTAACTTTATTAAAGAATACGTAATTTCCTCATGGTAAAAGTTTCTTGTACCATCGGACAAATTATAGTACAATATATTCTTAAATGTATTATCACCATCGATTAATTGAATTATTAATTAATACTAAAAACATAACTATTCAATTTTTGTATTTATCTCGAAAGTCCGCTTATTAAAATAGTGACCTGAAAAATTATTTTATCTTTATATACTTAAAATTCAGTACTTAATATATTAATATTTGGAATTAAAGATATTTTTTAGCTGAGCAGACACATACATAGACATAGTTCACTTTTCAAGCAAAAATATGAATTTTCTTCCAAAAATTCGGATTTCGAACCAAATCCTTTGATTTTTAACTAAAAGTATAAATTTTTAATTATAAATGTAATATTTAAATTTTCAGTTAAAAAAGTTAATTTTCAACCCTAAGCAAAATTTTCAACTAAACTGGTGTATCTTTAAATAGAATAGTTCAATTTTCAATCAGAAAGATGAATTTTCTTCCAAAAAGACGGATTTGCAACCAAATACTTTAATTTTTAACTAAAAAGTATAAATTTTCAACCACAATATACAATAACCAATATGGTGAATCTTCAACTAAATACATGGATTTTCAACTAAAATGATGGAATATTCAACTGAATTAGCTGAATTTTCAGTTATGAGAATTAATTTTTGACCAAAAAAATGAATTTTCCAGAATATAGTTAAATTTTCAACTGGTATAGTTAAATCTTTGGTTAAAAATATTAATTTTTATCTAGAAAAATAAATTTTCAACAAACTAGACAAATTTTAACTGGTATAGTTAAATTTTCAGTTAGAAAAATTTATTTTCAAATAAAAAGAATAATTTTGAACTAAAATGATGGAATATTCTACTAAATTAGTTACATTTTCAGTTTAAAAAATTAATTTTTGACCCGAAAAACTAATTTCAATAAAATAGTTCAATTTTTAACCGGTATAGTTGAATTATTAAAAAATACAGTTGATTGCCACCAATACAGATGAATTGACCAAATGAGTTGAATTAATTTGAGGATGATGTTGAGGATTAATTTTCAACCAAAAAAAAACAAACAAATTTTCAACAGAACACATGACTTTTCAACCAAATAGTTGAATTTTCAACGAAAACAGAGAGAGAATGATCGTTTCGAAACGCAAAGTGTGATCTGTCATTGGAACACAATCGGATCATCTCTGTCTATCTCACAAGGTAGAGAGAGGTCTGATCGACTTCAAGCATCGGAGTCCGACTGTAGTGTTTTGTAATGTCAAACTGTCAAGTGTTGACGTGAGAATAGTGAAAACTGTGCTTTTCGTGGACAGTTAATTTCATATTCATAAAAGTAAGTGATTTTTTGTTAAATAACTTCTTCGTCTGTCTGGTTATGGTGTTATGGTGTTTTCCACTTGAACTGTTTTTCGAGATGTTTTGTTGAAAAAAGTGATGTGCTTTTGGATGCTGCTGTCTTCGAATGGTTTATTCAAGTGAGCGACAGAGTATCTGGACCAATTATTTAAGAAAAAGCTCTCCTTTTAAACAAGATCCTCAACGGGCCGCAAACGTTTTAAGTACGTAAGCATGAAACACATTTATTTTAACGTGTAGCAGCAAACTTTCTTCCTCATTTCCGTTAAATACTTAGTTTCCCTTTGTCTCCGTATTAGAAGAACAAGTTTCAAAATATTTTTTACCACGCAGTAAAATCCACCGGAAACGGTTCATACGCCACTGACTGTTTACGCTTGGAGTGAAAATAACTCCGGGAAGTTAGGTCCAAGGTCAGCCCCAAAACCGATCATATCTCCGGAGTTGACTGTATTTAAAATGCAAGATGACACGCATAAAAAACTTGAGCTTGATGCGGGTACCCCAAAGTACGGTACGCGGCCGTCCCAGAAAAATTTTGCTTTCCGATTGTCCCTAATTTGTGCAAAAAGTGGCAAACCAGTATGGACGTATGGACTTGCGGTCTCCCAGACCACAAAATGCTTCTGATATGTTGGTCCCTCCCCCCACTGGTGTGAACGATTATTAATACTCGTGTAAATGATTATTATAAAAAAAAGATCTGAAAATTTATTCATACATTACTTATTCCAGTTCGATCATTATTCGACAATCTTAACTTAAATCTGGTTGAAAGATGAGTTTCTTACCAGAACCGGTCCATAAAATCAGCCTAAAACAAAGCAGAAAAAAAGGACTGGACGAATCAATGGATACAAGTGTTTATAATGTTGAAACATCAAACCCCTACGAAGTGCGATCGAATGAAGATCCTTCTGAAGATGGAATTGAAAGTGAAGAGAAATCAGCTAGTGTCACAGATGTCAAAAACTGAAAATTCCACCTATAGCGGTTTATAGCTACGTGAAAAATCATTCTCAGATGTTCAATGGAATCAAAGCCAAAATAGAAGGTGTTATGGACTACCCTACAAAGAAGATCGTATAATAATATATACAAAATCAAAGGAAGACTCCGATACTGTTCTACAAGAGGCGAAGAAATCTAATGTCGAGAATTATAGTTATACCCAGGAGGATCAAAAGCTGCTGAAAATGGTGATCGAAGAAATTCCTCCGAATGTCACTCCAGAAGAAATAAAAGAAGCCTTGCAAAATTGCGATCGGAAAGCAATCAAAGTTGAGCAGCTAGTGAAAAATGAAGATATCAATGGTGTCAAATCAGTTCATAGATATCTAATGCTTATAGTAAATTTTGAACCTTCAGTAAAGCTACAAAGTGTTATGAAAGTTTGCAGAGTTTGCTACTGTGTAATCAAATGGGAAAAGTATAAAAGTTATGACTTTACAATACAGTGCTACAATTGCCAAGGATTTGGCCATGTTGCAAAACATTCTTTTAAGAAAACAAAGCGTGTTAGGTGTGCAGGACAACATAATACAAAACAATGTACTGGACCTGTAGGAAAGGAATTACAATGTGCAAACTGTGGAGAGAATCACAGATCCGATGATCAGAATTGAGAAGTTTACGAAAAGGCGAAGAAGCAAAGAAGTACTGAAAGTCAGTCAAGAATGTGGGCCCCTAAATTCAATGATACACCCTCGATGAGTCTATTTGATGAAAACCAACGTAGATCACAAACTCCAACAACAAAAGGAGGTGGTAAGCAAACATACTCTCAGGTTTTACGCTCTAATGAGAGAGACAGCATTGTTAAAGGGCTGCTTCATATATTTTGTTGAATGTCCTCGAAAAGGACAATTAATATAATGAGATGGAATGCACATTCCATTAAAACTAAAAAGTGTGAATTAGAAAGTGTAATTCATAATTACAATCTTGATATCATTGGTCTATGTGAAACTCGAATAGATAATAGATATAAATTGAAAATTAAAGGTTATTCTGTTTATAGAAGACATAGAGATAACGCAGGAGGGAGAGTTTTAATTGTAATTAGGAACGTTACGAGATGAATATCGTTGGTCTCCAACTTATTGAAGCTGTTTCCGTTGTTGGTAATACTGAATTTGGTAAGTCATGTTAGGTTTAGTATATTCACCACCTAATAAAAAACTAACTGCATGTGATTATGATGGAATTATACATTTATTTAATAGGATGATCATAATGGAAGATATGGATTGCAGAAATATATCATGGAACTGTCCCACTAACAATAAAAAGTGTAAAAAACTACTGCAGCTGTGTCTTAATAAGAATATAAGTATATCTGTGCCAACTGATCCTACTCACTATCCAAACATAGGGCGATCTAGCGTACTACACGGAAAAAATTGATCCGTGAAGAAGTCACGAACTTGTAGCTAGGTCTCGGATACGAGATAAAAAAATTAATCATTACATCCTTATTTCTATGAGAAATATATGGATAAATTTCGAAGTTTCTTACGAACAGTTCGAATTTCCTACGAACAGTTCCTGAAAAATTCAGACTGAAATATAAAGAGAACAAATTTTATTTGTGCGATTTATTTACATATTAATTTATAAATTCGCAATTCAGAAGATTCGAACCCTCAACAAGACTGCTGACTCACCAGTTTCTAAACACATAAACCAGGAGTGCGTAAACACGCGCAGCCATCGAGGCCAAACAAAATAGGTATTATAAAACTTCTAGCCACTCATCCGACGAGCTCGAGGCACACTCACAAGCGTACACACGCACCGCGCGTTTGGGAGAGTGTGTGTGGGCCACGTACAGGCGAACTTACTTCCGAGTTCCCAGATTTGTCGGGCAAGCTCGTGAGTGCTCTGAGAATCTTTTCCCAATCACTCGTAATATAGTTGTAATTATTCACGTAAAAAAAAAGTTATGAACCGTATTAGAATTTTCACATCGAGTTCCTCAATCTTTCTCAAAGTTCGCAGGTTATTTACGAAAATACATAAATATCCGATGAATTTTTCTCATATCCGAGACCTAGCTACTAGTTCGTGACTTTTTTACGGATACATTTTTTCCGTGTAGATATATTTTTACTAAAGAATATATATAGGCATATGAATCCAATAACTATGCCAATTTCAAATTCAGATCATAATACTGTATTCATGAACATTGATGCTAACTTAGTTAAAAATAAATCTAAAGCATTTTTTGACTTGAAAAATGCTGATTGGGATAAATTTAAAGAATATGTTTATAAAAATTTACAGATTGACTATCATATGTGACGGGATCCGAGAAAAGTGACCTACTAGGCAAAAGTGAAATTTTACAGGACAAGCGGTTGAAGGAATCCCGAGCTCAAAACGGCGCAGCGGAGGAGATTTCTCAGAGGGGAATTCTGACCCCCACTCCTTACAGTTCGACCGAGTTTCCCCACTCTCATTCGCGCGCCGGCCATCGAGTCCAAAACTCCAAATTCTCCCGTCTAGTTACCTGCGCTGCAGAATTTTCGTTAAATTTTTTTTTTAAACTTAGAAAAAAAATGATTTTTCACCATAAGTGTATTTGGACGTTATTCTTTATTTTCTAAAAACTATTCGTTTAAATTATGAAATCCATAAACAAATGTGTAATGATTTTATTATTGAATTAAAAAGCTTTTTCAAAATGAAAAATAATATCGAAATACACTTGGGTTAAAAAGACGACTGTGTGAAAAAAGAACGTCTGAATAATCCCGAAAAATAAAATTCCCGGCACTGTGAAATTCCCGAATAATAAACTTCTCGGATAATAAAATTCCCAAATTGAAAAATTCCCAAATAATGAAATTCCCAAATTGGAAAATTCCCGACAGTTTCTAATATTACTGAATTTGGAAATTTCTGAAAAATAAAATTCCCTTCACCGTGAAATTCCCTAATAATAAAATTTCCGAATAATACAATTTCGGAATAATAAAATTCCTGAATAATAAAATTTCCGACAATTTCTAATATTACCGAATTTGAAAATTCCCGAATAATGAAATTTCCGAATTGGAAAATTCCCGAAAGTTTATAATATTACCGAATTTGAAAATTCCCAAAAAATAAAATTCCCAAGTTGGAAAGTTTCCTATTAACAAAATTTCTGAATAATAAAATTTCCAAATAATAAAATTCCGGGATTGGAAAATTCCCGAATGATAAAATTCCCGGACAGTTTTTAATATTACCAAATTGAAAAATTCCCGAATAATAAAATTCACAACAGCTTGTAATATTACCGAATTGAAAAATTCCGCACAGAAAATTTCCGAATTTTAAAATATCCAAACTAGAAAATTCCCGAATTTAAACAATTGCAAAATTTCTTTCATGAATAATATTTATTTATTCAAAATATAATAATCAAATATTCTTATAAAAAAAATTATTGTTTAAATTCAAAATATTATTATTTTATATATTTATGAATATAGTATTTTATCAAATATAGTACTTTCAAATTCGGTAACATTATAAATTGTCGGCAATAAAATTTTAGTATTTTGGAATTTTTCAACTCAAGATTTTTATGGGACGACTGAATAGTGAATAATCCCGAAAAATAAAATTCCCAAATAATAAAATTCCCGAACAGTTTATAATATTACTGAATTGGAAAATTCCCCGATAATAAAATTCCCTCCCGAATTATAAAATTCCAGAATAATAAAATTCCCGGACAGTTTATAATATTACCGAATTTGAAAATTCCAGAATAATAAAATTTTCCAATAATAAAATTCCCGAATTGGACAATTCCCAAAAGTTTCTAATATTACAGAATTTGAAAATTCCCGTAAAATAACATTCCAGACACTGTAAAATTCCCGAATTGGAAACATCCCTGATAATCAAATTTCAGAATAATCAAATTTCCGAATAATAAAATTCCCGAAAAATAAAATTCGGAATTGCAAAATTCCCGAATAATAGGATTCCCGGACAATTTTTAATATTATCGAATTGAAAAATTCCCAAATAATAAAATTCCCGACAGCGTATAATATTACCGAATTTGCAAATTTCTGAATAATAAAATTCCCGGCAGAAAATTGCCGAATTGTAAAATATCCGAACTAGAAAATTCCCGAGTTTAAACAATTAAAAAAATTTCTTTCATAAATATTATTTACTTATTCAAAATAGAATAATCAAATATTTTTATAAAAAAGATTATTTTTTATGTTTAAAGTTTCTAAAATTATTGTTTAAATTTAAAATAACAATGATTGAAAAAATATATTCCTGTATAACAGTTTCCTTCAATTATTGTTATTTTTTATTTCAACCATAATTTTAAAAACTTTGAACATTAAAATTTTCTTTGATAAAAATGTTTGATTATTGTGTTTTTAATAAATAAATAATATTTATTAAGAACCATTTTTTCAAATTCAGGAATTCTACAATTCGGGAATTTTCTAGTTTGGATATTCTATAATTCGGCAATTTTTTGCCAGGAATTTTATTATTCGGCAATTTTCAATTTCGGTAATATTATAAATTGTCGGAAAGTTTATCATTAGGCATATTTTCAATTTGGTAATATTATGAACTGTTCGGGAATTTTATTATTTGGAAATTTTATAATTCGGGAAATTAATCGTTCTGGAATTTTCCAATTCGGAAATTTTACAGTATCGGGAATGTTATTTTTTCGGGATTTTTCAGTCGTTCCATTGGAAAATCCCGGAATAATAAAATTTCTGAATTGGAAAATTCCCGAATAATAAAATTCCTGAACAGTAATAATATTACCGAATTGGAAAATTCCCGAATGATGAAATTCCCGACAGTTTATAATATTACCGAATTTGAAAATTCCCGAATAATAAAATTGCCAATTTACAAAATGTCCGAACTAGAAAATTCCCTAATTATAAAATTCCCGAATTTAAACAAATAACATTGTTTAAAATAAATATGATTTGTTTATTAAAAATACAATAATCAAATATTTTGAATTTTTAAAGTTTCTAAAATTATTGTTTGCATTAAAAATAACAATAATTGGAAACAATTTGCTCCCACAAATTATTTTTCGCGATTTTTCAGTCGTCCCAAATATTGTTTTCAATTATTGTTTTAAATTCGAACAATAGTTTTAGAAAATTTAAACATTCAAAGTAATTTTTTTCATAGAAATATTTGATTATTGTATTTTTGATGAATAAATAATATTTATTTTATAAAAATTAATTGCTTACATTTGGGAATTTTCTATTTTGGATATTTTATAATTCGACAAATTTCTTTCGGGAATTTTATTATTCGAGAATATTCAAATTCGGCATTATTAGAAACTATTGGGAATTTTCTTATTCGAGAATTTTCCAATTCGGGAATTTTATTATTTGGAAATTTTATTCGGGAATTTTATTATTCTGAAATTTTCTTATTCGGGAATTTTGAAATTCGGTAATATTATAAACTATTTGAGAATGTTATTATTCGGAAATTTTACAATTCGGGAATTTTATTATTCGTGAGTTTTCGAATTTGGGAATTTTACAGTGTCGGGAATTTTATTTTTCTTAATATGAAATACCTAATTGTGCGGAGCCTAGAGCGCCACGCAGGGTGGCGGCAAAAAGTGGGGGAAGTGGCGGAAGAAGAAAAGGAGCAGAGGCGTCAAGCTGCCGCCTCGCACGCATTCAATGACTCTTTTTCAATAATTTATATCTTGTGAAATAATGCAGATAGAAAATTTCTGATTGCACCTCTAGAGAGATCAGTTAAAGAGCTTACAGAATCAATCATAATCCGAAAATCGATTTTTTGCCTAGTAGGTCCCTTTTCTCGGATCGCGTCGCATATAATAACTGTGGTGCAAATTAAGGAAGCTATCAGTAGAATAACCGAAGTCCATAGATATTAAGCGTTTAATTAAAACAAAAAATGTGTACAAAAGAAAATTTCAGAAAAGAGTCTTAAGCTACTTCAGTTGCCATTGGCTGAATTAATCACAGTAAAAATGTATGGATAGAATCAGTCTATTGGTAAAGTAAACCCTTTAGATAGCTCCTTATGGAAACTGAAAAACCTATTCACAAAACAAGAACGAAAAATTACACCACTATTGGTTAAGAAAAATATGTATATAGTTCGAAAGAGAAACTAAATGCAATAGCTGATCATTTATAAAATGTTCACAAACTTAATTAAAATCTAGGATCTAAACCTCACGATAGAATAGTTATTAGGTCTGTTAGGAAATATGTAAAAAATAATAAAATAAAAACAGAGAAGTTCAAACTATCTATGCCAACTGAAGTGATTGAAATTATTGAAAATTTGTAGAACAATAAAGCTCCTGGTGACGACGGGATAACATACTATCTACTGCAAAGACTCCCTGGAAAAGCTTTAGTACTTTTTACGAAAATAGTAAATTCTATAATGTGCTTGGGCTACTTTCCTCAACTTTGTAAAACTGCAAAGGTTATTGTTTTAGCCAAGCCTGGTAAGAACAATAGTTTACCATAGAGTTATCGTCTCATTAGTTTGTTGCAACATATTAGTAAAGTTGTTTAGAAAATTATTCAAAAAGAATGATAGATTTCATTGATGAAAAGAGGATAATAATGGATGCACGGAAAAAAGTGGATCGTTAAAAAAACTCTGTGAACCAGCAGCTCTAACTATTTTAAATTGAACCTCAGCTTTTCATCGGTGAATTTTGTTAAAATTACTATTTCGCATTCAGGTTATTTAAACTGACTTCGTAAAAGAGTAGGCTGAACAATTTCAAATAGTAGGAATGCACTGCACCACTTGGTAACCGTCAACACTCAGCGAAAATAAGAGTTACTATTTCGTGTAGTATGCCTTACTTCTGTTAAGAGCAGCCCTATCCGACTTCCAAGCTTTTGCATGGATGGCATCCGTAATTATATACTTCCAAGTGGTAGTACCAAAAAGATCCGACAGAGAGCGCCACTACTGCCTCTACACAGTTTAACAGTATCTGTTATGGGATAATAATGTGAATAACTAAAATAATGTTTTTTTTTTACTACAAAATAAATGTTGAATCTATTACAATAGATTCATAGACTTTCAGTAATAATTTCTACGAAAAAAATCAGAGGAAATAGTAATAGCGATAGAGAAAATAGTTAAAAATACATATGGTTTTCCACACAGTGTCAAAGTATTATAAAGATTGAATTATTAACAATTAATAATAATGTAACCTGACGGAATAATTCACCTGGAAATATAATTTCAATATTAATTTACATAATTAAAAAATAATTGATGGTTAGTAATATTAAGTGATACATGTTGAACTTAGACAAATAGATGTAATTGTTTTTAAAAAGGTGTTTTAAATTTGTAGGTAGCAAAAATAATTTATTGGTGATAATCTTATTTTTGTTGATAAATAACCTCGATAAAATTACTATATTATTTGCAACAATATTATAACTAATCAATCACATTGATAACAAATTATAATTTTTTATGTTTCATTCTTTACCGTAGCAAATATGCAGTGAATTATCAATTCATTTTAAAATTAACAGCATTGTTTTAGATAGTAAAATCACATTCGATAAATTTGTAGATATTTTTTTGGTTGAACAACTTTTGTCTTTTCATTTTCTTCGTCTCTTGTGTCTTTTTTCCAAAAATTTAATTTTTTTATTTATAATCTTACTTTTTACGATTAAAAGAAAATGTACTGGCCCTATCTAAAAATTACTAATAACAAATTTGTAAATTCATTTTGGTGGAACAACTTTTGTCTATTAATTTTTTTTTCGTACCTTGGGTCGTTTTTCAAAAAAAAAAAAATTAGTTTGAATGTTATTTTTTACGATTAAAACAAAAACTACGCGTCCTATCAAAAAATTATTGAGGACAAATTTAATGAGTTTTCATTCTTTTTTGGAAAAGCAACTTTTTTCTATTAATTTTTTTAATAAATGTCGTTTTTCCAAAAATTTAATTTTTTTATTGTGAATATTATTTTTTACGATTAAAACAAAAACTACGCATCCTATCAAGAAATGAATGGTACCAAATTTGTAGATATTTCTTGGGTGCATAATTTTTGTCTCTTCATATTTCTTCGGATCTTGTACAGTTGGATGGCAAAATGGAATTTTTGATTTTTTCTGTGACATCAAAATTTGAATTTTCGATTTTTCATGAAAATTCAAAAAGTTGTTATGATAATCTTATCTTAATTTGATAAACCAACTTTTTTCTTCTCTTGACTTTTTTCATATCGTGTGTTGCTTGGCTTAAAATGTTAATTTTTTGGGGGGGGGGGGATTTTGAAAATGTTGTAACTCTGATAATTTTCCTTTTATCGAAAAAAGTCATAAGGATAAATTGTTCAAGTTTCCGAATACTACGAATAGCCGTACATAGAATTTTTAAACCTATAAAAAAATGGTCTAAAAAAATTTGAAAATGCACAATCCAATCCGAGTATTTTTTCAAAAGTTATCCGATATACAGACAATGACAACAACGAGAACGACAGACACCGACGCAAAAACAATTTTTTCTGACTTAGGGGGCCTCAAAACATCGACATTTGATGGAATCCGCGAAAGCCATTTTTCGCATAAAACCAATACCTTCTCATTATGATGACAATTTAAAAACATGTTTTTTTTTTTCATTAAATGATAATAATTTCAAGAAATATACATGCTAAAAATTTGAAAAAAATTATTGCTCCGTTAAGATTGTAACTAAATTGTAACTGAAATTGTTAATACAGTTAAAAATAATTATTGCATCAAAAAATGATAGTTTGAAAAAATCCTTTTACCGCAATATTCATTTGATTTTTAAATAATAAAAATATCTAGTTCTGCACTGCAACCTTTCAAAATTTATTATTGCAGCTCGCAATATGCGTGGACAGGCATTTTAGTTACAGTTGGATTTTTTTACCAAACATTGTATTTTGCCAACAAAAAGATTGAGGAAAAAAATAATTATTATTTTTGTTCATATTAAACTGAATCTTCTAAATCAATGTTTTGACATTTTTTGTTTTGATAAAATGTCGATCGATTTGGAAAGGAAAAAATTATTTTATGAATGATTATTATTATTATAGATTAGCAGTTCGAACTCGAAAGTTCATTGCCTCATCTACCCGAGACCGCCACACATCTCTGTCTTGTGCATTCTCCATCCAGTTTAAGTAATCATGTCCTAGTTCTTTTAGATCATCCCTTACATTTTTCTCCCATCTGTTTCTCGGTCTGCCTAGGGGTCTCTTACCAGTCGGTCTCCCTCTTAAAACTTGCGCCACTGTTCTTTCATTGCCCATTCTTGCTACATGCCCCGCCCATCTTAATTTACGCGCTTTCATTACTCTATTAATATTTGCTGACCCGTAGAGAGCGTGCAGCTCATCATTATGCAGTTTTCTCCACTCGCCGGTCTCTTCGTCCCTTTTTGGACCATAGATTTTTCTAAGTACTTTATTCTCGAAAACTCTAAACCTATTCTCTTCTCCTTTCGTCAGAGCCCACGTTTCACATCCGTACATGACGACCGGCATTATTATCGTTTTGTAAATTCTTACTTTGATGTTTCTAGATAGCGATCGCGATTTTAGTAGCGTGTTTGCTGCATAATAGCACCCATTGCCAGCGTGTAGCCGCGCATTGATTTCCGTTTTAATCTTATTTTCGCTAGTTATAATAGACCCGAGGTATTTAAACTCGTTAACCCTTTCGAATTTCATATTTCCGGCCATTAGATCCCCGTCTTGATTACTTTGTCCGGACCTGTCGACGGTCATATATTTTGTCTTCGATTCGCTAACTTCCAAGCCAATCTCTTTGGCTTTTGCGATCAAGATTTCTGCATTTTTAGCTACCGTTTCTTTATCATCCCCTAGTACGTCGAGATCATCCGCATATCCAAGAATTTGTATTACCCCATTGAGGGTAGCACCGGTCGGATTCGCCTGCACTTGCCTAACCACGTATTCTAAAACTAAGTTAAAAAGGACGCACGAAAGTGCATCGCCCTGTTTCAGACCATCGCGGATCGAAAACTCTTCAGATAAACTACCGTTTACGCGTATTCTACCCTTACTGCCGCTTAAGCAAATTTCGATAAGTCTAACCAATTTTCTTGGCACACCCAAGAACTCTAGGATCCAGTACATTCGCGCGCGTATAATAGAGTCGTAAGCTTTTTTAAAATCGATAAATAGCTGATGTACTGCTTCTTTAAATTCCCATTTCTTTTCTAACAGTTGTCTAATTGTAAACATTTGATCGCTTGTAGATCGGTTTCGGCGGAATCCACACTGGTAATCCCCAATGATTTCCTCGGCAAAAGGAGTTAGTCTACTTAGGATAACATTAGACAGGATCTTGTAGCACGAAGGCACAAGTGAAATTCCCCGATAGTTGTTACAGTTAGTTTTATCGCCTTTTTTAAAGATGGGAATAATGATAGAGGTATTCCATTCTTCCGGCATGCGTTCTGTTTTCCAAACTGCGCGTATCAATTTACAAATTTGCCTTGTGAGGCAAGGGCCTCCATTTTTTATCAGTTCTGACGGTAGGTCATCGATGCCCGCGGCTTTGTTATTTTTCAACTTCTTGATGGCCATTTCTATTTCTATATCAGTAGGATCGTTAATTAATAGATCAGCAGTGTGGATTTCGCCGAGATTACCTTCAACGGGGGCTTCGCGTACATTTAATAGTTTATCGAAATAATCTTTCCATAAATTCAGTCTCTCTGTCGCATCGGCTACTAGATTGCCATTTTCGTCCCTCATTACTTCCGTTCTACTTTGAAAGCCTTTCCTTATAAAATTGATTCCCCTGTACATCTCACGCGGGTTATTTTGTTTATTATGCGCTTCTATTGCTAGTATTTTATTCTTTTCCCACTCCCTTTTCTTGGATCTATAGAGCCTATTTGTGCTTTTGCTAATCTCGAGATATTTCTTATGTGTTTGATCGCACTTATTTTGTAAACTACTTAGTCTGGCCTTCCGACGTTTCTCAAACCAGAGTTTGCACTCTTCGTCAAACCATGGTTTGCTTTTGGTTACTTTCTTAAAACCTATCGTAAGTTTCGCGGCTGCCTTTATCGCCTTTTTCGTATTGCTCCACAGGGTTTCCGGGTCCTCCTCGTGATTATTGTTATCGTCTCTCTGTTCTTGGAGAGCGTCGAAACTATTAGAAATCTCAACTTGGTAATTTAATGTTTCTGTTGCTGTTTTGAACTTATCTATATTGAAACGAACTGTTGGCTCTGTGCGGCTTGTTTTCTTACTTAACGCTAGCCTAGATCTTAGTTTTACTATCACGAGAAAATGGTCTGAATTTAAATCCGCTCCCCTATACGATCTTATATCGAGAATGTTTGTATGACGTCTTCTGTCTATTAGAACGTGATCAATCTGATTGTGAGTATTACCATCTGGTGATGTCCAGGTGGCCTTATGTATATTTTTATGCTTGAAATATGTGCTTTTGACAACGAGGTTCTTTGAAGCTGCAAAGTTTATTACTCTGGTTCCATTATCATTACTGACGTCATGCAAACTTTCTGATCCTATTGTAGGCCTATACATTGGTTCTTTTCCAATTTTCGCGTTGAAATCCCCCAATACTATTTTTGCGTCAAACGTTGAGAACTTGTCAAAAACCTGCTCGATTGTTTCATAAAAAAGATCTTTAGTGTCTTCGTCTTTGTCCTCGGTGGGACAGTGCACATTGATTAATACGTGTTTGCTGAAATTACCCTTTAGTACAATGTATGATAACCGGTCGTTAATGAATTGCATGTCGATAAGTGCTTGCGAAATTCTTTTATTAATAAGAAAACCAGTCCCCAGTCTTTGCCCCTTAGCTCCTCCCCAGTAGAAAGTATAGTTATCCCTAGAAATTGACGCGAAATCGCCCGACCAGCAGGTTTCTTGAAGTGCTATTACGTCAGTTTTGTATTCAATTGCTATCTTAATAAGTTCGCTAAATCGGCCAGTTTTTAGACTACGCGCGTTTAGAGTTCCCACCCTTAGATCTTTAACTGTAGTTTTTTGTTTTTGCAAGTTAGCCATGGTAGTTTCAAGATAATCCGCACGTTAGGATCCTATTCCGATCGTAGGTGAGTCCACTGTCCCAGGAGTGATAACCCCCATACCTCCCTAGGTCTAAGTATGGGAGCTTTCCGACTCTGACAAGGACCATGTCAACTTGTCGTCAGACACATTACAGTTTCATCCTCGTACCCTAACGTCCCCCTGCAAGGCAGCGCGCCTACTGGCATCAATACCCCTTTGGCCCTATGCAGGCGAATCATTCCACACATCCCTTGCGGGCAGTGTCATCGCTGCAGTGTCCAATGGGCAGCAGGATTTTTCCCTTACAAGATTTTTAGTTTTGGTTCGGGTATAGTTTCTAGGTGGGTACACGCGGCACCTTGGCTTGCCAGAACCCACCCATTGTGTATGAACGCGAATGGGTCGGTCCCCCCAAGCCACGGTTGTCGTGTACCTATTTTTTACCAGTGCTAGATTCACCACACCCACGACTGGCTCCTATCGGCTGTCCGCGACTGCTTATTCTTGTATTCGCAGTTAACCTTGGGGGCTGTTCAGCCTTACGGGCCGTTCCTCTATCCGCAACCTGAGGATGCGCTACGTAGTGGTGATAGGAAACCCACCGAGTAGTTTTATGAATGATTACTGCACTTAATTTTCGATTCTTCTTACTCAATGCACGCACAGAGTCTTACACATATGATCGCACGCTCAAACGCTTTGAAAATCGCCCCCGCTGGGGAATCGAACCCTACCTAACTACCTAAAACCTGTCCTAAAACCTAAATCTAGCGCAAGCATTAGGCAAGTGAGCTACGGAACCGCTTAGATTTTTCTGACAAACTCTCGGTCAAGCGGTTTCTCTGGGAAAAACGTGGCCAGCTAAGAAATTATAATAAATGTTTACTTAACATTTTTTTAATTAATCTCTTACTGATGATTTCTAATATTTTGTAACGAGCTTGGGAAAAATATTTTGCTTAGAAGTATTAACTCACACAGTAAATATATTATTAGTAATTTATATGTATTATTATAAAATGAATTAAATTACAATTTTTAAAGAGTACATATTTTGTATTAGTGAAAATTAAGGCTTGAAAAAATGTTTTCGAATGAAAGTTATAGAATTTCGATTTTATTTTATTATCATCTCACTTTATTTAAAACGCAACATTCATTTACATAACTGATATATAAATAAAAAATAGTTTAAACATCGTAATAATATATCAAATGCAAAATCGAAATCAATATTTTAAGATGAGACAAACGTTGAATAGTGATTTAAATTTAAATTTTTTGCACAAATAAAATTTTTCTCATGACATATGGGGATGCTGAATTAGAATGAAAATTGTTTAAAACAAACAAAAAATATTCGGTTCAGAGAAATTAATATCAGGGTGCACAGTCTTCCCCTGTTTTTCTTAGTTTCCCCTTTTCCCCCCTTTTCTCCCCTTTTCTCAAAAACCTTCCGCTTTTTCCCGCTATTCTCAAAAACCTTCCCATTTTCCCCTTTTCTCTTTAAATATACGATATTTGAAATTCTACCCATTATTGAATAATAATTAAAGAAATTATAGCACTTAAATAAATTATTTATGAATAAATAAGGTACACGTTCCAAGTGCAGACCATTAAAATTGAAGATGAAACATTTTAAAGCAAGTTGAAAATTTGAAAACTGGAGACAGAAGTTATTATCCAATATAAAATTGGAACAGTTACAAAATATATAGTATTTTTTAAATAAGTATTAGAAGATTAATTCATTTTAGTTAAAATGTACAAAGTTAAATACCTAATTAAAAAATGGAATATTCCAAATTCATCAACTGTAATTTTAAATGTTCTAACTTGAGCAATTTTTAATGTTTTTAAATCTTTGCTTGAAAATTTAACTATTGTTGAAACTTTTTTTTTTGTTGAAAATTAATTTTTTTTAACTCACAATTGAACTATTCCATTTGTGTTTGAAAATTGATCTTTTTTAGACGGAAATTCAACTATTTGGTTGCAAGTTCAAATTTCGTTCAAAACTTATATTTTTTGGCAGAAAGTTGGTTAAAAATGTAACTATTTGGTTGAAAATATATTTATTTTTTTGAAAAGCTGTCTTTTTGGTTGAAAATCAAACTACTTTGTTAAAGATTCATTTTTTTAAACTGAAAATTGCAATTTTTGATTGAAAATTATTTTTTGTATTGAAAGCTTATATTTTTTAGTTGAAAATTTGAGAGTATTGTAGAAAGTACTTTTTTTGGCACGAAAATTCAATAATTTGGTAGAAAATTGGTTTTTTCATTTGCTAATTAGTTTCATGAAATGAAAATGTAGCAATTCTATTTTTGGTTCAAAGTTGATCTTTTTTATTTTAAAAATTCAAATATTTGGTTAAAAATTTATGTAATCTGTTAAAAATTCGTCCTTTTTTTGTAAAAAAATAATCTTCTCGCTTTAAAATTCGACATTTTGAATACATTTTTTTTTCTTTATTGGCTAAAAAATCATTTTTGGTTGAAAACTCAACTCTTGTTGAAAATTCGTCTTTCCGGATTAAAGATTCAACTGTTTTGTAGAAAATTTGAATTTTCTCTGGAAATTTCAATAGTTTGGTGGAGAATTCAACTAATTGGTGGAATTTTGAACTACTTTGTTAAAAATTCATTTCTTAGTTAAAAATTTATCATTCTAGTTAAAGTTTTTTCTTGTTTGTTAAATGGTAGGGTTTTAAACTAAAAATTGTAATGTTTGGTTGAAAATTAACTTTTTGATTATTAATTCATATTTTCGTGTTGAAAAATCAACTGCATTTTAGAAAATTCTTCATTAAGGCTTCAAAATTCAACAATTTGAGAGAAAATTCAGTTTTTTCAATTGAAAATTAATTTTTTGAATCGAAAATATAACTATTCGATTTTTGGTTAAAAACTGATGTTCTTAATTCAACAATTCAACTATTTTGTTCAAAAATTATCTTACTCGTTGAGAATTTAAAATTGCGAAAGTTAAAAATAAATTTCTTGCTCAGTTACAATTTTTTTGAAAATGTGAAAAAACATGTTTTTTTGGATTGAGTCATATGCACACATTTTTAAAAAATTTGAATATGTCGAAACTGAAATTTATTCAGCTTGAACCAAAGAAGCCTTTTTTTTTATTTTGCTTTTTCGGAAATAAATGTTTGTCGTGAATTAGGATTTTTGGGATTTCATATCTTTTTTTACGATTTCCGAACGTTATAAACATTTTAATTCTAAATTTAAGAAAGCGAACAGAAGATATTAACCGATTTCAAATTTTTTTCTTCACTTGTTTTGGATGCCGACCCACAAATTGTTATCCCTCAGTTCAAAATATTCGATTAATTTTAGCATTTTTACTTCGCTCCAGTAAAGAGTTTAGTTTTAAATTAAGATTGAAAGTATTAATTATAGTAAGGATGAAATGACAAATCTTGGAAAGAAATATTTATGAGAAGGATGTTGTTAAACATATCAAAATTGTGTATTTAACTAATTTTATTTTTTTCCGGACTTTTTTATATCACTCTGGATGGATTTCCAACGATCTAAGTATATCCAATTTTTGAAAATAAATCTTTAATGGCAGAAAATCATTGAAAAATCATTAAAAATTATTTAAAAATGTATCATTTCCTAGGAAAAGGTTGTTTCTTCTTTTCGACATATAATACCATAGTAGGATGGTAGATTTTATTGTTGAAAATCTGAAAAAAAATGAGAAAATATTTTGTTTTTTTTTCATGAAATGGTAGTAATTTCTACAAATATCAATGTGAAAAGGTTGAAAAAGTTATTACTACGTTAAAATTGGAAATTAATTTGAACTAAAATTTTATTACAAATTATTTTTTAATTATTGTTTCAAAAAATGATATGTCGAAAACAATGTATTATTCTACTAAAAAAAATTCTTCCAAATAATATAATATTTGAAACTGGGTGGCTTAATCAAGTACGACCTTGTCATTTTTAGTGCTATAAGAAATTAAAAATATCATAAGCGGAAAATTCCATGGTAGAAATAATGTAAAAAAAGCATTTATATATATATATATATATATATATATATATATATATAATTCTTCAGAATATTTGTAAATTCTGAAAATTTTGTACAAAACAAAAAAACTGTATTGAAGTATAAAGTAGAGTTATTCACTATGTTCATTTATAATAATTATCTCAGCTATTATTATGATAAAAGAGAAAACATTATGAAATAGTTTCTGATCATTTATTTAATTTTGTAAAATGTCAGTACGCGGTCTGTCTTTCAAACGGACCGCCTAAAAAATGTTGCGGAGGGGGCCTACACGTTTCTAGTTGTGCCACTGAACTTACTTACAATTTCAAATAGTAAGGCCAACAATCTGGCGCAGTGCTTATTGTAATGCGAAAAAGCAGATCGAACTCACTTGCAAAAGTCAAACTCAAAATTCTTTGCTTACTATGGAAATTAGTTATTCATACAGTTTACATGTTCAAATGTACTATTTCAAATAGTTATTGAAGATACTGGTTCTAGTAATCTTTCTTTTTACAATTTGAAGTAGTAATGCTGACTTCAGGTTTTGTATATTTTGAGATCACTATCTCATTCAGTATCAAAAACTATTTGAATTGTTTCTTCTACAATGCGAACAAGTAAACTTCAAGTTAACAATACATAGAAGTGAATGTAACTATCTACTTTTTTAAGTGTGAACGATTTGGTTTCCGCAAAAACCATAGTATAGTGGATCAATTGGCAAGACTGGTTAATCATATAACTGAGAATTTCAATCAAAAAAAGCACACGGGATTATGGCTAATGGACATCGAAAAGGCATTTGATACTGTATGGCATCAAGGGCTGGTAGTGCAGAAATGAAATCATGTCCATACTTAAAGGTTGAATTTTTAATATCTAGGTCCTAATATACAATTTTCTCAAGGAAGCCAAAAAGGACGGTGAACTGTTGCATAATGCAACAGTCCCACAAGATTAAAGCAACGATATGGTCCTATTAAAATAACGCGCGGCATTCCAGTCAGGGGATGTGCTGGATTGCGAGAAGCGAGTAATGCTTTCAAACCAATTTGATTTGGCCGTGTTATAAAAGAGTGGCATTCTATAGAGGGATTATTAATATTATTAATGTCATAATTATTATTAGGATTATCATTATGAGGACGGAGATATGCAGAGAAGATTCCACCATCAGCGAGTAGTACAGTAGCCAGCGCTTGATGTGGGTTGTCTACGGTTGGTGCGGAGTGTTGGAGTAATCCAGTAAGAATATTGCCATTTGGCATTCGGACATGAATTTCACTTCCTGGAGAAATATGAACAGTTTCCAGCGCATGACCATTGTCAGTACCACCATTACTATTTAGTACAATCCTTCCTATCGGTGCATCTGATCAAGCAAGAAAACAAGAAATTTATTTATTATTCACAAGCGTGAGTTAAAACATACACAAAGAAAAATGTAATTGGAAGTGCACTAAGAAATAATAATGAACTACAATCAACAGAGAAACTCTTTGTTTCAATATAAAATATAACCCAAATCCAACATTATTTGAACAATTTTTTTAATTGTTTAGAATCGTGAATTTTCAAATTTGGTAATATTATAAAATGTCCGGAATTTTATTATTCCCGAATTTTCAAATTTGGGAGTTTAAAATTGTTACAAATTTTTTGTCGAGAATTTTATTTTGCGGGATTTTTTAGTAGTCCCATATTCATAATTATTTTGAAATATTTTGAAATTTTCATCAAAACTAAATTTTTCAAAATGTAAAATCAATTTGAACTTTCAACATTCTTAAAAAGCTTTTGAATTTGTTCACGATGTCTTTAAAAATCTACATTTTTATTTAAATTTTTTGAAATCTTCATTAATTTCTGAATCTTTTCAAGACATCAAAACCTTCTGAATACATGTTCAATTAATTTGAAATTTTCGTAAATTTTTTTTAAAAATTCTGCAAAATTACTAAATTATTTTAATTTAAAATCTTCTAGATTTCTCTTTCATAAATTTGGATACCTATAAAAATGTTTCAAAATCTTTTTGAATATCCTTTTAAAATTAATTTTTGAAAATTTTGTGAAAATTTTCCCAGAAATCTTAGGACAAACTTTTCTTATCTTAAAACCATTTAAAATCGTTGAAAAGCTTCAAAATTTTATTTAGAAATCTTCAAAAACCTAGATTTGAAAAAAATTGAAATCTTTGCAAGTTTTAAATTATTTTTGAAATTTTTTTATCAAACCTTAAAATTTACGAGATTCTTTTTTGGCAATTTCCAAATATTTTGAAATGTTCTGTAATCTATTTAAATATTCTCTTAAAATTATTTTTAAATTAAAAATCATTTTAAATTTTCCCACGAATTTTAAGAAAATTTGTTTATTCCATTGAATCCTTTTAAATTTCTTAGAAAGCTTCAAATTTTTTTTTTAAATTGTCAAAAATTTACATTTTATTTTAAATTTTGTGAAATCTTTTCAGGTTTGAAAATAGTATTGAATCATTCACAAGCTTTCAAATTTTCAAAATATTTTTTTAAATGATTAGAATATTTTCTAAAATTTTTGACAAATTCTGCTTTAAAACCTTCTACGTTCTTTTTAGAAATCTCAAGTAAATCATTTCAAATTTTTTGAAATCATTTTCAATTTTCTCTTAAAATTCATTTTTCAAATAAAAAATCATTTGTGACTTTCCCAGGAATCTGAAAAGAATTTTTTTATTGTCTTGAAACTTTTCAAAAATCTTGAAAAGCCTAAAAATTTCATTTTGAAATATTCAACATTCTACATTTTCAGTCAAGTTTTTAAACATCATTTGAAATTTTAAATTATTTTTGAAGCTCTTCCAAAATTCGATTTTTCCCAAATATTTATTGAGAAAAAATCTGTATACTTAATAAAATGGCGTTAAAATATCAGGAAAATTTCTTTGATTCTCTTAAAAGTTTTCAAATCCATAAAAAATTTCTGAAACTTTTTGTAGAAAATATTCAGAAATCTGCACTTTGTTTCAAATTTTTAGAAATCTTTTCAAGCTTTGAATTATTCTTGAATCTTTTGAAAATTTCTAAATATCTCTTAAACTTACTTGCATTTTTCGAAATTTAAGTAAAGCATTTGAAATGTTTTGAAATCGTATTGAATTTTTTCCCAAAAATTCAATCTACAAAACAAAAAATTATGTGAAATTTTACTAGGAATCACACCAATTTTTTTAAATTCTTTCAAGGCCTTTCAAAATTTTCAAAAAGCTTATTATTCCGAAATCTCCGAAAATCTACATATTGTTTGAAATTTTTTTGAATCGTCTTTAGATTTAAATTAATTTCAAATCTTTTCAAAACTTCTAAAACTTCGAAATATCTTTAGAAAAAATCATTATTAAAAAGCCGTTCACAATTAGAATGTTCTCTTTCATGATAAATGAATTCAAAATTACAATTTGGAACTTTTGATTCACAAAACTGATGTTGCAAAAAAATGCATAATCTTTATTGATAGATAAACAAACTGCTCTAAAAAAAGTAATTTTAATATATTTCTACACTTGCAGAAACTTTTTTTTTATTCCCATATGTTACAAAATTTAAATCTTGCAACGTGGCGCTAAATGGACATTTTAGTTCAGATTATTTTTTAAGTGCTCATTTTGTATTGTAAATTTAAAATTGGACATTTAGAAATCGAATATAAGGTCAAAATTATTGTTACATTTAATGAACATATAAAGCAGTCTCAAGGTTCAATTATCTATTAGATTTCTTATTATTGATAATAATTATAATAATATTATTATCATATTATATTATACTAGATATAATATATTATGTCAAAAACACTTACTGGTAAAACTAGGCACAACCATGCAGGAAAAGAATATAATTAGGACCTTCATTGTTTTTAGACAAGAGTAGGGACAAAGATCGAGAAATGAAATTTTTTTCTTATATCTCATTATTATAATTGAGTGGAAGGACAAAATTGATGGATTCGGCTTTAACTGTGAAACTCTTTTTGCGTTACTTAGACATAAAATACAATTTATATAGTACACCGATTTAAAACTTTATAACAAATTCTGGCTTCAACCGCGATTATATTTCTAGGTATTATTTTATGAGCTCATTTCTTTTGTGGGTTATCTGTTAACTTTATTTATCTGGCACATAATGTATTACTCCCATCTTGACACGTAATGTGATGCTATTTAAATTTAAATCAGTGGAAAACCCGTGATTTGATTTAGTGACTCATTTTTCAAACACTTTTGGCCGCACACCGGTATGGGGGGACATTCTATGATTAAGAGGATTAATCGTTTGATGATACAATATCTTTATAAACATTGAAGTACCTTGAATTCTGGTCTGCTAGGACATCATTAATTCTAAGAGTCTCTTGCAGTATGCTCATTATCCCATAAAAAAACTCTTCAGCAATTTCGGAGCACTGGCTAACAAATACGTGTTTCAAATCCGGGTTTGACAGCATATTCTCATTCTATGCGCAATTATATTCAAGTGAATTTTCTTTTGCAGAGTTCCGCTGAAGTAACATATTGGAATATTTCTTTGTTAATCTATCCTCGGGCGTTTCCAAAAATTTTATCCACATTTTAATGCGCTAGCTATGCATTCGTACTCTAGTTTCAACCTGTTTGTTTCTAACCTTATCATGTAGTTTGATGTGTTTGGAGGCAGGTTCAATACAGATTTACAGTATTCAGTTTAAACAATTCCTAATCCACCGAGATACCGCAATGACCACATTTCCGCAACATAAAGAAGGGTCGATAATGTCTGGAGGTACCTGATGCTACATTTGCTTCGACTATCTGTTGTTCGGAATTTCCAATAAGCACACCGGAGGCCCTAAAGACAACTTAATTATAACATAACAATAACGTCTGCAAATTCCAGTAACAGCACCTCTAAGATCCCTCTCAACTCTACCCATTTTGCCCCGTGCTCTCTAAATAATTCTTCAATGTTACAAATGAATAAGGAGAATAAGACAGGACTGAGAGTGTCACCCTGAGGAACCCCTTGTATGATATCAACGCTTTTTTGTTACATGACGTGATTTTGAGTGTAGTGTATTTACTTTTATTTCGGGGTTTTCCGGAGGTGTCGTCACTAAATCCCAAGGCGGGTGTTCAAAAAGTTCCCGTACTTTTTTTCTAGCCATTATTTTTCCTTGTCATTATGAATTTTTCTTTATTCCGATGGTTTCATTGAATTCCTCATGTAATTTTGTCCCTAAATGTTGTTTCTTTTGTCTCTTAATTTCAGTTACGTGTGTGCTATGGATCGTAAAAATGTACGCATCACTGTTGTCGAGCTGCACAAGTCCGGAATGAAGACGGCAGATATCGTCCGGACAACTGGTTTTAAAAAACAAACCGTCTCCGACGCCGTCAAACGCTATAAAGAAACCGGAGGCATTGCGGATCGTCCTCGTAGTGGTCGTCCGATTACTGTAACGACCCACGTGAATGTGCAGAAGATCCGTAGTCGTGTCCAACGAAACCCCGAGCGTTCGATCAGGAAAATGGCAAAAGAGCTTCGTATCAGTGTCGGTAGTTCTTGAAATATCGTCGGAAGAAAGTTAGGGCAGCAAAGCTACAAGATCGCTCGCCTCCATTTCCTTAACGATACGATGAAGGCAAAGCGACTCGAGAAAGCTCGCCGAATGATTCGCCTGATCGTTGGTGCTCGCTTGTCAAAAGTCCTCTTCACGGATGAGAAGATTTTTACCGTCGAACCTCTTCATAACCGCCAAAATCGTCGCCAGCTGCTCAAGAAGGGCCATCAGAAGATCACGGCAGCGAAAACTATCAGTCGAAGCTATTTTCCTTCCTCCGTTATGGTTTGGGCCGGAATCTGTGCCACAGGGAAGACGCCGTTGATTTTCATCAACAGAAATGTCAAAATCAACGCTGCGACCTATCAACAGCGAGTCCTCCGCGAAGTTCTGTAGCCTTAGGCGATGCAGCACTTCGGCCCAGATGGATTTGTGCTATAACAAGATTGGACGCCGGCACATTCATCTCGATCCACGATTGCCGTTTGCGAAGAGCTGTTTCCCGGTTTTTGGGGCAAGGACGTTTGCCGCCAAACTCACCGGACCTGAACCCGATGGACTATTCGGTGTGGTCCATCTTGGAGCAAAAAATCTCCGGAACACGTTACGCTACCGTAGATGCTCTCGAAACAGCTCTCATCCGCGCTTGGGACACGATTACGGTAGAAGAGTGTGCGAACATTGTCGGCAATCTTCGGAAGCGACTTCGCAAATGTATTGAAGTCAAAGGGGGCAATTTTGAACACTTGATGTAATTTTCTTCACATACATTTCTTTTCATGGTTTAAATAAATCGTTTGGTTCTGAATGTATTGGTTTTATTAGTTTCTCGTAAAAAATATGGCCTGTCGAAATACCAAAAAAAAGTACGGGAACTTTTTGAACACCCTGTATATGAACCTCAAAAATAAAAAGGAACAATAAAAAAAAGATAAAAAAACTCACTACTTCGTTCCCACCTAAATTATGGATTCTGCGATTTATTCCCTCAAGTTCAATTCTAGTGTTACGTCCTAAGATGGTAATTAGGAGTAAAACATAGTGGTCAGTGAACTTCCTGTATTTATCTACAGAGTAAGGAACTCTGGGCTAAGGGGACAGGTTCAGGGTCATATAAATTGTGAGGGATACGAGATGGACGTTAGATATTGGACATTTATTGAAAGATCAATAGAGTAATAGGGAACGACTTACAAGATTTTAGAGAGAGAAATGGCTCTGGAGGAAAGGTAATAATACTTTTGAGGAAAATGCAGGGGTGATAACTAGTGCGTTGAGATGAGAGAGAGAAAGAGATTGATTATAGATTCGTAGATGCAGAATTCTTGTTACGTAGACGTCGAATTATTGATGATCCAATAATTCACTGAGTGATGCCACTTCACTCAGAACCTGGGTTGAACTGGAAATAGCCGTTTAGTGGAAAATTGGCCTAGAGCTGAACTTCAGGAACAAGTCGAAAAGGGAGATCTGAGGACATGAAGAATTGTTGGACCCTTGGTGATAGATAGTGGCAACAATGCTCCTGCACTGTGGACTGAAGAACTTGTAGAACTAGACTTATACTGGGATCAAGACTAACAATAAGACTTATTTGAACTTGATCTTTTAGACTGAAGATAGAAGGTTGATGGGCCCTCAACGAGAAAGGTTCGCAGTTCGGATTTAGAGCAGCGTTTCCGGACTGAAGACAAAATACCGCTACAACTGAAGCCTGAGAACTAGCAAACCTCGAAGAACTGAGAACTCCTTTTATACTCGGTTGGGCGAACATTAGTACCACCCTCCTCCACGTGTTCTTCTAGAAGTTCCTGCTGCACTCGAAAGGTCCACGTGTAATCGACAGTGGGTGCAGCTATCTCCACACTTTTCCACGTGTTCTTCTAGAAGTTTCTGCTCTTCTCGAAAGGTCCACGTGTAATCGATAGTGGGTGCAGTTATCTCCACCCTTTTCGACGCGTTCTTCTAGAACGCTCCGGGATCATGTCCAACTCGGTGCCACATTGATATTTTATACTTTAGGACCCACTGATCGATATTATACGTGCCTGGAGGTCGATAGCAGAATCCTTTTTCGTTGGTGTTGCGTCCGAAGTCGCTTTTCTTGCATTCTAAAAGAGATATACGAACGCTGGCGGACTGCTTTACGTCACGCTCAATGATCATGCCCGACTCGGTGCCTGAATGTTATTTTGTACATTTTGGATCCCCTTATCCATATTATACGTGTCTGAAGGTCGACAGCAGAATAATTTTTCGTTGGTGTTGCGTCAAAAGCCGCTTTTCGTGCATACTAATGGAGACGTACCGACACTCGAGGACGGTTTGGTGCCACGCTCAGGGATCATGCCCAACTCTGTGCCTCATTGATATTTTATATTTTAGGCCCTCCTGATCGACAAAATACGTGTCTGAACGTCGAGAAGAATTATTTTTCGTTGGTGTTGCGTCCAAAGTCGCTGTTCTTGCATTTTAAAAGAGATATACGAACGGTGTCGGTATGTCGCTGTTAGCATACATGAAATGCGACTTTGGACATAGCACAAACGGAAAAGTATTTGGTTCGGGGTCGTTTTGGATCCTGCGGAGTGAGCGAATATTTCACTATTGTCACTCTTACTATTCGCGTAAAATTTTCTAATTGCAACGTGGACTTAATAGTTCCGAGGAGTATCACGTTTGTTAGAAAAGTACCGAGATAAATCTGACGTTTCCCGCGCTCGCACCTATATTTATAACTTTCGAGTTGGGCGGTCCTAGAAGGGTTTTGCACGCAATGTCGACATTTCCATCCAAATAACAAAATTTATGTCGATATCATCTACCAGTAAGCTTTTACGATGATTTCACCCTCAGAGACACATACTAGGGTTAAAACCAGTTTGAACCGATTTGAAATTGCACAATCTGAATCATCCTCACTAGCTCTATTTTGCCCCGAATTCTAGGCGCCTGCTTGGCGAACGGAAGTCGTTAATTTAGACAAGTTCGGTTTTTCCTTATTTTCTAGATAACATGACTCAGGTCGATCCTATTCCTTAATTTCTAGATTGAAAGAGAGCGGAGTGTGTAATTATTGCACAATTTCAAATAATAATTGTTACACATTGTGCAACTATTATTTTATTCTAGCTTTAGACAATACGTTAATTTAATTGACTTATTCAACATAATTTATGATTTTAAATATTTTTTATAATTGATAATTACATTTTCTAAACCTCTAGAGACACTTCAGAGAGATTCTTTCAGTTTTTCACTTTAAAACATATTTCTTCTATTGAATTTTAATTTAGTTTTATTGCCACCGCCCAGATGGCGTTGTTCGACTTCTGAAAAGTCGTACGACGCTACACCACCAGTCGAAAAGTTGTTACCGGTAATATATGGCGCCACTGTCAAGTCATTTAAATTGGCGGGAAATTCAAATATACATTCACCTGTCTTATCGCATGAGAATGCATCTGCGTTGTCTCTGTTTGCCTCGGACACTCAGTACGTATGCGCATAACCAATGGTACTTAAATTGAAATTTAAATAGTAATAATTATACTACTTAATTAGGAGCGCCATCTGACTGTGAAAAGGAGGTGGATGTGGATTTCGTGAAGGATGTGGCGTGGAGGTGGTAGAGATGGTGGACGTGGTGGAGGTGATGGAGGTGGTAGTGAATGTGATGGAGGATGTGTTGGTGGAGATGGTGGTTGTAGTGGTTGTGGTGGATGTGTTGGAGGATGAGGTGATGATGTTCAGCCGGTAATGTAGGTTCCTACCTCATTATCGGTCGGTAATGTAGGTTCCTAATAGATATCGTTACTGACCGGTATCATATTAGCACAGACACGAACCATTATCGTCGGTCGGTAAATGACCAGTTGCTGGTTCACTGTCGTTCAACTCGATACAGAACCGGGGATACCATACTCTCCTAGCTATACTACTACATTCAATTCAGTTTCGCGCTTCGTCATCACTATTTTTCTGTAAACTCGCCCACATCTGTTGGCGTTCATCGAATATTTTCATGATGTAACCTTCAGTGTCATTTGCTGATTCGTCCAATTAATTCGGTTAATTTAATTTGTTCATTTCAGGTACTATTGACATCATTCTATGAAATTATTATTTCGCCTATTTTTTTTTATATTACTAACTAATTATAACTCTCATAAGGTTAACTTCGAAAAAGGCGCGAAGTAGTTGCCGAAATGTAATGAATTTTCAAATAATATGAGTCAAAGTATGGCTTCGCTTGTTTTTATTTTTATGTGACCGTAAGACGGAAATAATCATTTCTTCAATTTATACTCAAACGGTTCGCAAGATAAACATCGGACAGCTCTGCTTATTCAGAAATGATGCACCATATGTCATACAGATTTACAACCTTATCAAAAATGCTTGTTTCATTTCCGAAGAAATTTCCAAGAATAATTTTACGGTTTCATTTTTAAAATTTTTATCTTTTACAAATCGAAAAAGATTTCTGCGAATTTATTACTGATTAACATTTTTTTCTAAATTTTATTAAAATTGTTGGTTTTTTAATTACTGTATCAATAAATAATATTTCCAAGAAGTCCTTCTACCTCAATCTTCATTTAATTTTTCAAGAATGTTGTACCTGATACTGTTTCTTATGAATTATCGAAGTAGTTCAACTTTGACCTAAGTAATCGAATTTTCAACCAAGAAAAATTTTTCATTCATAAAGAAAAAAATTCCATCAAAACTGTTGAATTTTCAAGCAAAAAAGGTAAATTAAAAAAAAATGTAATAGTTGATATTTCAGTTCCCGCACCAGTTCTTCCTGCGTCACGATAAATTTTTCTCCTTTTTTCTCTTTCCACATGCGCACTCTTCCAATCAACACTTTCAATCACCACTTCATATTTCCGTTCACTTAAACCTTTTCTCTTTTTAATTTCAGTTTCCTTTCCCCTTTCACTGTACCCTTTTCCATTTTCTCTATTTCATTCATCATTTGCCCTTTCCAATTTTGCCTTTCACTTCTCCCATTTCCTCTTTCTCATTTCAGTTTTTCTCTTTTTATTTTTCTTCTTTTCATTTTCATTTCCCTTTTCTTTTTTCCTTGCGCGTTTTTATTTTTAACTCTTTTCCCGTTACATTTTACCGTCAACTTTTTCTCTTTTCCCCGTTTCCTCTTACATGTTTTTTCCAAACCTTTCCCATTTACACTTGCCCTTTTTCCATTTCCATTTCTTCTTTTCCCATTTCCATTTCCCCCGTTCCCTCTCCTTTTCCCTTTTCTATTTTCGATTTCCCATTTCCCTTCTTCTTCATTTCCATTTCAATTTCCCCTTTTTTTTTACTTTTGCGTTTTCATTTTTCTTCTTACCCCACAACATTGTTGTTTCAAACTAGATTCCCTTAGAGTAATGCTAGAAACTTGCGGCTTTTTCGGAAATTTGAAACTATTATTCAGCTTTTCACTCAAAGTGATGTAATAATTATTCAACGTCGAAAAACTCATTTTTGAATAATTTATTCTTGTTTATAACTATCTTTTCTTAGAGTAATGATAGAAATTTGTGAGCTTATCTGAAAATTTTATAAGACTTTGAATAAGACTAAGAAAACATACCTTGGAAGAGGAAGAGGAAGAGGAAGAGGAAGAGGAAGAGGAAGAGGAAG
>CAKNYM010051012.1:218919-246192 GCA_932195095.1 Andricus curvator
TTACAAGTGGATTCTCTCGCATTAATCTGAAGTACCTTGGATTACCTGGATTATTCATGAGTTACTCTGTGTTACAAGTGGCTCAACGTGGGTTACAAATGGAGAACCCTCGATTACAAGTTAATTTATACGGTCAAGTGGATTAAATAGGATGAAAAGTAGATCGCCTACAAATTAAAGTGGATTACTCGTGGATAACATTATTATAGTGGATTGCCTTAGACTACAAGTGGATAACCCCGAATTATATGTGGATTACCTGGAAATAAAATTGCATTACCTAGGAATACTCTAGGTTACAAGTGGATTATTCGGAATTACGAATGGATTTTCTGTAAATAAATGTGGATTACAAGTTGGTAAATCAGTATCATAAGTGGATTTCCTATAATAGAAGTGGATTATCTTTGATTAAGAGTGGATTCTAAAAGTATCACTTAGGGTTACAAATGGATTACTCAAGATGATAAGTGTATCACCTAGAATTGTACCAAATTACAAGTGGATTATCCTGGATGGCCTAGAATTGCAAGTGCCTGACAGCCTGACAGGTGGATTTTCTAGGATTGCACTGAATTACCTAGGATTACACGTTGATTATATGGGATTACAAAAGGATTACCTGGGATGAAAACTGGATTATCTAGGATTAAAAGTGGACTAACAAGGATTGAAAGCCAAAAGATTACAGTAAATTTTTTAGATCTATCCAGCTGAATTGAATCATTTCAGCTCACAAGTGGATTACATGGGATTACAACGGGATTACCTATAATTAAAAGTGGATAAAATGTGAATCATCTAGGATTACAGTGGGATTACCAGGATCATGAGTGGTTTATTCCGAGTTGTGAGTGGATTGCATGGGATTACAATTTGTTCACATAGGAATTAAATTGGATAACCTAGAAATATACTGGATTACCTGCGATTACTAGTTTGTAACTCCTTATTACAAATTAATTAATTCAAATTGCCAGTGGTTTGCGCTGGATTATAAGTGGATTACTCCGAATAGCAAGTCGAGTATATGACATTACAAATGGATAACCGACGATTATACTTGATTAACTGGGATTACAAGTAAATTACTCTGGATTACAAATTAATTACTCTGGATTAAAAATTAGTTACTCTGTATTCAAAATGAAGAACTCTGGATTACAAATGAATTGCTCTGAATTGCAAGTAGTTTCTTCCGGATTATAAGTGGATTACGATAGATCGAAATGAATTAAAGATCAATTACTTTAGATAACAAAAGAATTACTTTGAATAACAAGTAGTTTTCTTCGGATTACAAGTGGATTACGCTAGATTACAAGTAAAATGATCTAGTTCATAAGTGGATTACTTCGAATTACAAATGGATTGCTTAATATTATAAATGGATTACAAGAGGATTATCTTGCATTACAGGTGGATTACGTAGGAGTAAAAGTGGATTACTTAGATTACCCGTATTACTCATGCTAGGATTACCCTGGATTACCATTTTGGGTAACCAAAAGGTCGGCAAAAGGTAGAACTTTTTTGCCAAGAGAAAAAAAAATACGCAACTGAATTTCCTGTAAGAGTATATACTTTTAAAATTCAAATTCGAAATTTTCTCAAATAGGGTCTAGGGTTCGATGACGTTCAACAAGGAAAAATTATAGGCGTTTGTAGAACCGGCCCATAGTAGGGCAAAACAAGTTTTTTAAGGCAAATTAGTCTAGAGCTTACAATTTTAATCCGGCTGGAGAATTTTTTTTAAAATGAAATTTTTCAAAATTTGAAACAGATTTGTGAGATCTGCGTCTTTAATTTTTGGTTTAAATTAATTTTTTATTTAACAACAATGTTGAAATCAAAATTTTTTTTATAAACGATCCTATTTTTTGAAACTACTTTAGGATTAAAAGTACTAGGAGATACATTCTGCCATTTTTTGTTCGGGATATAGGCAAAAAATGTTTAGTGACTAGTATCCAAAGTTTCAAGTAATTGTTAGTGTTATAAACAAATTCATATCTTAGCCATTTCGTGCTCTAAGCACTTCATTCCTTTCACAAAATTGATACAAAATTTGTCGAAACTAATTTGAATTTCCGATTTGTAAATATTTAATAATAATTGTCAGTTGTCTAAATAAATTTAATAAACAAATAGAAATGTTCATCAATTTTTTACCGGCAGATTTCATTTTTTCAACGGAATCAATTTGAAATTACTCAGAAAAGTCTTTCGCTTTTGATTCTTTACCAAAGTACAATAAATGTTTATGTTATAAACATTTTTATAAACAAATTCCCAACCTGACTACTTGTTAACAAAAGGTTGTGGTTTTTTGTTACGAAATTGACTGTTAGTATTTCAAGGAGGACCTTATTTATTAGGAAACTTTGTCAGATGTCATATTTGTTATTAAAATAAATAAATTTTATTCACAAAGGCAGATTTTCGTCAATTTTCCAACAGCAGATTTTGGTTTTTCAACGAAATTATTTACAGGAGTCACAATTGTTTTTTTAACAATATTACTATAAAATCGGAGATTAACAAAGCATCAGGAGCAAAGGATAAATAAATTAAAAATAAATCGATAAATAAGTCGTGATAATTTCAACATAATATTTATTCCAATATTATTTTATTATATTTAATTACATTTATTAAATATTTATTAAAAAGTATTTAAAAAATGATTATATTGCCAAAACGAAATTCCTCAGTTAAAAATTGACAAAAATTTGTATTTGTTTATAAAATTTAATTAAATAATCAGCAATTGCTATTAGATTAAAAATAAATTGTACATATTATTTATTGCGGACAAATTTTTTATCCATTTGTTAAATTAACTAAGTGTTTAGAGACTGAGATGGGCGACATTTGCATTTGTTTATAAAAATGATAAATTTTCAATAAATTCAAAAATGAAAAACTAATCAATGTTTTTATCTATAGCTTGAAAAAAATTAATAATAAAGTTTTCAAGTATTTTCAATCTTGAAGTAGCATCTTCACTTATTAATTTGTTAATATAAAAATAAATCAATTTTTGAAAATGTTGTAACCTTCTGGATATTATTTTCGAGGAGTCTCTTCACTGATATCACGACGCTTAATGTAAATATTAGTTGTCAAAAAATGGGATCATTTATAAAACAAGAAATAAGAAAAATATCAACTTTGTTGTTAAATAAAAATTTAATAGAAAAAAATTCAAAAATCGGCTTCCACAACTGTTTTTGAAATTTAATTTTTTGAACGTGCTCAAACCGGATCAAAATTATGAGCTCTAGACTAATTTGTTCATAAAAACTTGTTTTGCTTCACTGTGCGGCTCATCAATTGATCAGAAAACATTTTTAACTAAAAAATTAGTTTGCATTTTAAAATGACTGATTCATTAGAATAGAATTCTATTGTTAATTTTTTTCACAGCCCTGGCTGCAGTCTCTCCAAATATCAACTTCCAAGAGAGTCCTAATAAGCCAATTCGTTTTTTTGTTGGACCTATACCAAATCCGGCGTATGGTACTTTTAGTGGCTGGGGATGCACAAACCCAGGAAGTACTTACGCGTGAGTTATAAAAAATATTTTTTATTTAGTATTCATTTTGCGCCTTATATTAAGAGTGAATTTCAAAAAAGCGTCAAAATGGTGTAAGGCCGTGTTTCACCAGAAATTGCTGAATAACCTGCGATGAGCGGACAGGTGCGTTGTCGCGGTGGAGGACCCAGTTGGTTCCTTTTAATACCTTTAGTTTAAAAAAATCGACATATTATTATGACTATTACGATAGGGGCGTACTGCTGGTACTGCTGGTACTAGCTGGTTAGGGAGTGTTGGTGGGAGAAGGAGAACAGGTGAGGGGGTGGGAAGATGGAGGTTAAAAGAGAAAGGTATTTTAGAACGAATGGACTGCAGATGGATGAAGTGAGAAGGATGCATGAGGAAGGAAGGAAGGTATATGAGTTGGTTAAGAAAAACGGCATGGAGAGAGAGAAGACAGCAGGGGAAGAGAGAATAAGAGAGACAAGGTTTAATGGGAAAAGAGGATGTGTGAACTATGTGGGAAGGGGTAGGCAAGAGTGGAGCACAGGTTGGAGGAGTGCGTAAAGGTGGAAAGGAGTGGGATAAGCATGGAGGTATTGATGCATGGAAGGGGGGACAAAAGGGCAGTAGCATGGGTGAAGGGAGCCTTGGGTAAGATGGAGAAGAAGAGAAGGAAGGAAGAAGAGGAACAGAGAAGGAAAGATTGTAAATAGAGGAGGAAGTAAATATAAGTAAATGTAAATATTGTAAATAGTAGATAAGTATTAGGTATAAGCCGCGGAGGCAGAGTTTGGTAATGCGAGGCAAAGCGAGAAAGTAGGGACATGCGTGCGATGCGAGGCGAAGCGAGGAAGGCAAGGCGATAAGAGCGAGCGGCGTTAGAGATAAGGTGTGGAAGGATGTTAGTTTTAAGAAAATTCTGTAAAAAAAATGGAAGTGTAAGCAAGTCAATTTTTTAAGGCTAGCAGGCTAAAAAATAAATTTTATCTACACAAACCCTACCGAACGCTCATTTTGCACTTTAGATTAATATGGGTGAATTTTAAAAAGCGTCAAAGTTGTGTAAGGTCGCGTTTCACCAGATATTTCGGAATGAGCTGCAATGGATAGGCAGGTGCGCTGTCGCGATGAAGGACCAGTTATTTCCTTTTAATACCTTTAATTACAAAAATTGACATATTATTACAACTATTTTTACATCAATTTAAACAATGTTGTTTTCCTTTAAGTTTAGATAGGGTTCATTATGCTTTATGCCCAAGCTTTTTTCGGACAAAAAAATGGAAAAAGAACCCTAATTTCGAAAAAAGTTTAATTTATTTTGGTCTTCATTTTTGCAGGTCAAATTTTTTTTTGAACAATGCACAATTTGAACAATTGTTTGAATTTGACGGCATTTAGCTTAAAAATGTTCAATTTTTCAGGTTCCTCATTTAAAACAAACAAAAAATTAGGCAAAATAAATTTCAAATCAGAAAAAAATTAAAGAAAAAAAATCTTCCCTTTCATCATAAGAAAACTGTTGAAATTAAAGTATCTGGCCAGCTTCAACTCAATTAAAATAGTCGAATCAATCGAAGTGTTGAAAATGGAAAAGCTCCCTTCCTTAATTAAAAAAAAAAATTTAACTAAAATTTCTTCCCTTTTAACTCAATAAAAAAGCTGAGGCTGGTGGTGAAAGTAGTAATAGAAGGGAAGAAAGAAGATAAGATTGTGAGAATAGGATAGAAAAAGATCTGTACAAAGGGGGACTGGTATGTTTGGAATGAGGACCGAGAAAATGTCAGGGAAGAATGAGTGAGATTTTTATGAAATAATACGTGGTGAGGGAAAGGAGGGGAAAGGAAGAGGATAAAGGGAAGAATGGGAGAAGTAAATGGAACAAGAAAAAGATAAAAGTAATAGAGGAAGAGGTCAAGTTGATTTTTTGGAATTTTGCAGGAATTAAGAATAAGAACAAGAATTTTTGAAATTTTGTAGAAAAATTGGAAACTAGGTTCGAGGAAAAAGATTGGGAAAGTATAAAAAGTAAATCATCATGCAGCTATAGATGGGAATCACTAGGGCCACTAATGAAAAGGAAAAAGGCATCTCAAGTTTGGATGGGGGGGGGGGGTCATGACGATAGTTAGGACCAATCTGGAAGAAAGGGAAGTGTTGAAAGGAGTTACGAGTGGTGCACAGGAAAGGAAGGTTAAAATATCATGAAAATGGCACAGAATAGTGACAATATATAATGGGAAGGGAATGACAGAGATGATAAAAAAAATAGAAAACTTTTTAAGGAGGAGCAAGCAGAAATACTAATAATTGGGGAAGAGGAGATTTTAATGCTATTATAGGAAGGGAAAGTAATATGTACTTGGATGAAGTGAAGGGGGTAAGAGATTCAAAAAACTCGAAGAAAGGTAGAAATTGGACAAAAGCTTGGTGGGACAATAAATGTGAGAAAAAAAAAGATTAAAAAAGAGTATAGATATTGGAGAACGGGAAGAAGGGAAAGGAAAAAGCACGTCGCTGCCTGGATGGGATATAGAGTTATGTAAAAAGAAAGAGGAAAAGAAGAAAAAGGAATTAGAGGAGGAAATAAGATGAATTAAAACAAGAGTGTAGGCATGGAAGTTTATTCATAAAATGGAGAAGAAAAAAAGGGGAATAGGGGATAAGATTAGCATGGATGTATGGGAGGTGTATTTAGGAAAAGCGAGATGAAGAGGTAGAAGCGCAGGTTAAAAGATTAAAGAAGGGTAACGCAGGGGAATAACGTTATTGAACACATCATACAAGGTATAAGCAATGGTGTTAACCGAAATGCTAAAAAAAGAAGTAGAGGCAAAAGGATACCTTCAGAGAGTCAGAAAGGTTTCTGAGAGGGTAAAAGCACAATACAAAATATTTATATTCTTCCACACGTGGTAGAAAAGGAATTCGAGAAAAAAGGAGGAAAAGTTTGTACCTTCTTTGTTGATTGAAAGGCAGCGTTCCCATCGGTAGATAGGAACATTTTTAGGAAGTAATGGGGAAGAGAGGAATAAAAGGAGGATTGATAGAAAGAGTGTGGTGAATTCACAAAGAAACACGAGATAAGTTTTCTTGTAGTGTTTATTGTGGATATGGAAGAAGTATTCAAGAAAGGGTTAAAGGGAGAATTGGTAGTAGAAGAAGAAGTTTTGGGAAATATGATGAAAAGGCTAGAGAAGTATTTGAAAGAAAAGAAATTGGTTTTAAATGGAACAAAGTGAAGGTTTTTGGTTTTCGAGCTAAAATATAATAAGAATAAGGGAGATGGTTTGGAAGTGGATAAGAGAAAGTATTGATGAAGTCAAGGAGTTTACATACCAAGGATTTTCATTCAAGAAAAACGGAAATGTAAGGAATCACGTCAAAGAAGGAGTTAAAAGAGTAAATATAGTAATCGAAAAAGTATGGGGCATAGGAAACAATTATATGAAGAAGACTACAAGAGAAGAATAAGAATATGTGAGGCGTCATTACTAAGTGTTCTAATATATGGAGTGGACATGTAGAGCTGAAAATAGTATGAAGTGGTGGAAAAATTTCATGTAAGATACATCAGATGGACGCTAGGATTGGACAGATGGAGGTTATGGCATATATTAATTAAGGAGGAAGATAGAGAAGAAATAAAAATAATAACGGTAACAGATCTTCCAAATACGAAGAAAACCTGCTGAAGAGCGAAAGCAGTACTATAGTGAAAACATGCTTGAAGAAAAGAGAAAATGGGATGGAATGAATGAAAGAAAAAGGTACTTGAATAGGTGTGGATTGTCAAGAGAAATGGGCCGAGGAAATGCATTGGAGGGGAATGAAGATACAACAAGCATTGATAGTAAGAGATGAAGAAGTTTTGAAGCAAGAGATAGAAAGTAAAATAGGAGAAGTTAAATATAATGAGAAATATAAATGGATAAGTGCAGGGGGAATAGCAAAATATTTAGAGAGAAAGGAGGAAAGAGGATCGCAAAAAATAATCACGAGGATGAGATGCGGTAATACAGAATAGTGGAAAAAATACTGGAGAGGAGAGGAGGAAAGATAATACATGTTATGTGAGAGATGCAGATGAACTTTAAAACATTGGATGGAAGATTGTGATAAGATAAAGAAAGGAGGTATGACAATGGGAAATATCCTGCATGAACAGGGAATAGTGGAAGTGGTAGAATGGTTGAGGGAATTAGATAGGAAGGATAAAATGAGAGAGAAGAGAGTAGAAATATGGGGGAAAGGGGTAGAATAGTTATTTATAGAATAGAAAAAAAGGTAAGATTTTCTAGTTGAGGATAAGAGAAGAGTTGGCAAGTGTAGAGATAGAAAGGACAAGAGGTAATGAATAGTATTAAACTGAGCGTGGAATAAAAGCAAAATGGTAGCAACGAAAAGTTAAGATCATGCAAGCGATGCAAGAAGTAAAAGGTGTATTTTTAACAGGATAGGGCGTATTTGCGATAAGATAAGACGAACCAAGTAAATGATAAGTTCAGTTACGTTTTTCGATAAAATAAATCGGTTTGTATATATATTAAATTAAATTTTGATTAATTGGAGTGACTAATTGTATAGCTGAATATTAAATACCCTCTCCTCTCCTCTCCTCTCCTCTCCTCTCCTCTCCTCTCCTCTCCTCTCCTCTCCTCTCCTCTCCTCTCCTCTCCTCTCCTCTCCAATCCTCTCTACTTTTCTCTGCTCTCCTGCAAAATCAGTTTGGAAAAAGGTTTTAACCGTTCTAAAAATATCTTTCAAAATAGTTCGAAAAACAAAATTGCTACCTACGAATATATGAAATCAATTTCAAGAATTTGGTTCTAAATACAATTTTTCCTTCATATTGATCAAATTGTCATTATTTCCACACTGAACGTACTTTCTTCACATTTCAGGCACACACCTGAATATCCTAAGAAAATAATGCAAGTGCGACTACCTATAATTCCACTGGAGGAATGTATTGAACATTTCGCGGGACGCATGCCAATTACAGATAAATATATTTGTACTCTCGATCCAACTTTTAGAAGAGGCACTTGCATTGGCGATGTAGGAAGTCCCCTGGTGCTCAAAGTTCCTCCACTATACAATCATCAACTTCTCGGAGTAATGTCGAATCTGAGAGCAAGGAAGTTTGGAAAAAATCCAGATCTTTTTATTAATCTTAATCATCTTGTCATTCATCAATGGATCGCTGATGAAATTGAACGCAATAATTAAGAATGAAGTACTTTTATTCACTCTCTAAATTTTTATCAGTGAAAAAATGGTCAATACACAAATTACTAGGTATGAGACAAATCAGTATTTAACTGCCAACTTTGCCTAAAATTTTGTTAAAGTCTAAACAGGGACGAAAGTACTAAAAAAGATCCATTTTATTTGTTTCGAATTCGTTCTTTTTTACGAGATTCAAGACAAGATAGATACTATACTCGAGACGAGACTTGAATCAAGATTTGAGACCAGACTCGAGACGAGACTCGACACAATTTTCGAGACGATATTTAAGACGAGACAAGATGATATGAAACGAGTACCTAAAAAAATCCTGCTAAGCAAAAAAAATCAAGTGGAAGTTTTCCGGTACACTCGTCCTAAGCTGTCCTGCTAATAAAATAAATGTGACTTCTTTGATACTTTTGTCAAAAAAAAAATTCCTGGTGAAACGAGAAATATAAAATTTACCCAGTAACTTAACATGACTTGCGCTGGGATCCCAATGGGATCTCAACAATTCATTGATAGTTCACCAAACTCACTAATCAAACAGTGAAAGAAGAGTCAGTGAGAAAAATCAGTAATTTATCAGTTATCAGTCATTTTCAAACAAATTTACTAGAAAATGAGTCGAATTTACTGATTAATTCGCTGATTAAATTCAGTGAAAGTTTTCACTGATTCAAATTTAGAGACCATTTCACTACGTGTGAAGTTGTTCGATGTAAATTTTAAGATTCGTTATATGAAAATATAAAATTCAGAAATTTATCATTTTTTATTTTATAAATGTGCCCTTTGAATTTTTCAAAATGCTTTGACCTTTTTTAAGTTCCTAGGTGGCGAGAGGGATATAGTTTTCAATGTAGTATCCTGAAAACCTTTTTTTCATCACGCATCCCCTTAACTTGTTCTATTTGGTGAAAATAGTTTTATTAAAATAGTTTTAATACATTTTTGTATTCAAACGAAAAGTTTAGACCTAGGTCCTGGAACCTAAAACAGCCTCGAAATTATTAAAACCATGAACAGAATTGACAGTCTATCCTTCTTACCCTATTTCCCCATTTTTTTAAAATTCCTTTTTCCCCAGTTTTCAGGAAACTCCCTTGCAGGGGCAGACTTTTTATTTCCCTAGAACAAGAAAGAAAGAAAAAGCGGCGGAGGGGAGAGAGAGGTTGAACCCAAATGGGTCTAACATTACCCCTTTTTCTTAATCCGTCTCTCCGGTTAGCCAAAATCTGACGACAGCCGTGCCTCCGGCTCTTTCGGGAGATGAGGGATTGACGGTCCATCTGAATAAGGATATGAAGAAGGGAGCGGCCAGTAAGCCCCCCCAAAAAAAGGAAAGCATCAACGTTTCTCTGAAAAGAAAGATGAAGAGGCAAGCGCAACAACGACGACAACCAGCATTGACTCCCAGAAGAAAGGAAGGGACTCAGAGGACACCTCACTAGGGGGGTAGTTAGTTAGTTTTTAAAAGGGCGGGAAGCTCATGGAGAGCTTCCCTGGCGCTCAAGCTATAAAGCCTATTGTGCCACACCCTTACCTATTCACTCTCAGCAGTCGACCCCACACCTCTTGACGAAGCCTTTAGTATGTCGACCACTGATCGCGTTGTAATTTCCTCTGTTTTCATGAAATGGACCCCGAGGGCCTGTTGCTTTAGCCTAGCTGATGCCGGGCAGTAGCGTAATACATGCAGGATGTTTCGTCATCCCTGCCGCATTTCCTGCACTCTGACGAGGGGTTTACCCCATTTTTTGCATATGATAGTTCAAGTGGTTGTGCCCAGTTAGGGTCCGTACCACTGTCCTAATATCTTTCTTGGGTAAGACCAGGAATACCCTAGCTCTGCCGAGCCTATAGGTATAACACAGGATCGATTTAACCTGATGGAAACCCTGGATTTGTTCCCAGTACTCCCAGTATTTTGTTCGGTTCCAGCTTTTAATGGCCATTCCGACACAGCAAGACGCTATTCCCAGTACCGTTTCCGGTCCTATGTATCCACTCGCTGCGCCGCGTTTTGCCAACTGGTCCACCTTTTAGTTGCCCTTTATCCCTGTGTGGCCAGGGACCCATATAAGAGCCACATTGTTTCTTTCAGTAAGTTCGTTTAATGCCTTTTTGCATTTCCAAACCAGTTCTGATGTTATGTCTAGTTTCCCTATTGCAGTTAATGTTGCTTGGCTGTCCGAACAGATCGTAATCTGTATGCCAGCAGCGTTTTTTTCTATTAGTGTTTCAGCACAGCGAAGGGCGGCCAGGACCTCCGCTTGAAAGACAGTAGCATGTCGCCCAAGTCTGATCCCTATCCTTTTCCCTGTCTTGCTGTTATAAATTCCTGCTCCAGACCCTCCCTTTCCCCTGGAGCCATCTGTATACCATATTTCCCCTTGGAGGAGCGGGTTACCATTTGCTTTCCACAGATCCGTGCTTGGGATGCAAACGCGGAAAGCTTTGGCAAAGGGTCCCGGAACGGGCGCCTCATTGTTTTTGTTTTCCGTATTTCATTCAATTGTCCCACGAGAAGCTAGGGAAATTGAAAACACCCCCTGCAGAGCCCCGCTCGCAGGGGGCTGATCTACATACTATGGGATTCAACCAGGTGTCCCAAAGTCCCTGTTGAGACCCCTGCCTGTTCGCCTCTACTGACGGGGGTAGACCGGGATGTTCAAGGATTTGTTAACCCTGGCATCATTCAGCCCTTGACACGGCGATCACATCGTAGTTTGAGAGCATGAGAACACACGCCCTCGATATTCCAGGAGGATTTGCCATTATCCGCTTGAAGCATCGCTCCTCAAATTAAGTCCCACTGACCAGAGTCCGTCAGTTCCCCAGAGTAGCTACACCTCGCGATGTAGCCTCTCTGGTTCACCTATCCAGATCTATAGCTCGATGAGACCCGTAAGCCCTCCCACCAACTACAAGGTCGCGCAATCCCTAGGGAGAGCACCAGGGGTGCGCCTACAAAGAGACACAAGCTAGCCCAGCAGCCGGCAAACAGGAAGTCGTTTTTTTAAGCAGAGTGTTTTTTTCAAAAAGTTTTCTCATTTTTCGCAAAATATTCATTATACGCAATTAATTTCCATATATATTTTTACAATATTCATTTTTACGAGACTCTGGGTTAGAATTTGAAAAATGGAGCTAAGTCTATTTAAACCGGAGATATTTCGGTTTGAAGTTTGCTCGGGTCTGCTGGATCCATTCTAGGTGGAACTGAAAATTTCGAGGTTCTAGCACTTGAGGGTTAATTATTACTGATTTAGATATTCTTAACACGGTAAATATTTCGACGTTTCACAGCTCTCAAATAATTCACAGATAGAGTTTCAGTTGAAATCTACCGTACCCGTAGGCCTTACTTGTACCAGAAATCCAAGAAGAGCGGACTGGAACTAGTATTTCACTGAACTAAAAAGTACACTCCCGGAGGTGCACAGGTCAATTAGAGACTTGAATGCCCTGGAGATGGGAGCCAATATTTTCACGGAGGCCATTGAATGTACTTATGAAAAAAACTGTCGACCCATAAGAGTCCGAAAGGCTGGGGAGCTGTACAAGTCTCCTGACCCGTATGGCATATACCCGTTCTTCTTACAGAAAGTTCAGGAGGTCATCGTAGGGCCGCTCGTGAGATTTGCTTAAAACGATGGAAAGACTTGTGAACAGCTATATCCACAAAAAGATCTTATTGAGGAGGCTACTTCTCAAAGAGCAACACGCCTATAGGGCTAATCACTCGACCGAAACGGCCCTAAGAGTAAACTTCATCGAAGGACAACTGAAGCAGAAAGGCTTTTGCGATTTGGACCTTTATGGACAGCAAATGAGCCTTCAACTACACATCTAGAGAGGTAATCAGGGCGGCTATGATTGCATATGGTGTGCCAACTGCAGATGTAATATGGACATGCCATATGTTGGGCCACAGAGACCTAAGAACGACAAAGGGTGATACCACTTTATGTGGAAGTGTTGACACATGACGCCCGCAGGGAAGCGTTTTATCGCCCCTGATGTGATTATTGGAAGTGGATGAACTGCTTCATCTATTTAGGAGTCAGGGCTACCACACTATAGGCTACGTAGAAGATATACCGTTCATCGTGCGCGGCCAGCATCTGAATAAGCTCTTTTGGTTAATGCAGTAAGCACTGGAGATTGTGGGTTCCTAGTGCAAGATGACCGGAATACCGATCAATCCGAATAAGATGGTCGCGGTTCTATTCGCCAGACGGTACAAGTGGGGAACATCGAGTATACTGGAGCTCGGAGGACAACAACTGGAAATCACAGAACGAGCTAAGTATCAGGAAGTCATCCTAGATAAGGAGCTGTTATGGACCGAGTACCTGGAAAACAAGTGCAAGAATCTCACAGCTACCAGAGACACTTATGTGGATCTATACAGCGATCCTGCGACCAAGTCTAACGTTTGCGGCGGTCGTTTGGTGAAGCAGGGTTGAACTGTCCACAGTGGAGTCTCGACTAGAAAGAATCAGGGGACTGGTTCTAATCCGCGTAACTGGTGCCTTGAAGTAGACACCCTCGGTGACATATGGGACACTAACAGGGTTAGAGCCCCTACATCTCACCATCAAGGCCATGGCTGCGAAGGTAGCCTGGAAATTAGTGAGGCATCCAATATTTGGATGAGAAAGGGCTTCCTGTATCCAGAAACGGAAGGATTCGTCAATGCGATTCAAGACAGGGTTATCAGCACCAGAATTTATCGCAAACACGTATGACATCAAGCCGTCGTTGACCGGGGCCGATTATGTGGAGTTACCAAGGAATCCATCGAGAACATTATTGATAGTTGTCGCGTAATAGCTCAAAGAGAATATAAGCACAGACATAATGATTTGGCGGGCATTGTACATCAACAACTTGCCCTAAACCTAGGACTCTTAACGGAATGGATGCCTTTCTATCGATACATTCCAATGCCCGTTTTAGAAAACGAAGATTACATCTTATATTGGGATGTAACAATCCAGACAGATCATTACATCCGAGCCAATCGACCCGACATCGTGATGCGAGAAAAAAAAGGTGGAAGAGTCTACATCATCGACATTGCTTGTCCACTTAACCGAAATTTGCAGGCAACCTATACAACTAAGATCTATGAGCTAAGGCATGAAGTAAAGACAATATGAAGGAATGTGAAACACGCATCTATTTATCCTGTTGTGATTTCGGCTACAGGTAATGTGCACGCAAGATGCACTGAACATTTAGAACATTTAGGAGTCAGTTGGTACTGTCAGCAGCTCAGAAGGCGGTTTTATTAAACACCTTTCGCATTGTGAGAAATTTTCTAGACCATCATGAAGCAAGTGACTAAAAACCTGTGGAGTGGCAGTTGGTAGCTCTGAGAAAGCATCCAGAGGCAACTGTTGTCACCTCCAACGCTCGTGGCCGCTGTGTATGGATAAAAGCGGTAAAATACCAATTCCAAACTACACCGTGCTCCTAATTTTGTACCCATAAAATCATCGCAGAAGATTTCATAAGACATCGTATCAAATTAACTTATAACATCCTCATCTCATCAGTCACTTGACTTAGTCCGGGGCTGTGATGAAAAACCGGGTTCACCCGAGAACAAGTTTAAAAAAAAAAGCTTTGGTGGCTCAGTTGGTTAGGCGCTCGGACGTCACGTTAGAGGCCCAGGGTTCGATCCTTGAGCCGGTACCTCTGGAAATTTTTCTACGTACCTTTACCGAGGTTCTGGTGGTTCGGATCCCACCTTAAGCTGTAGGTCCCACCATCATGCATTGACTGCAACCAAGTCCATGAATGATGGGTCAACAACCAGGCTTTGCCCAGTATGTAAAATTAGGCACACTGCTGTTATCAGATCACTTGATTGCATTGCAAAAATGCGTCCGTGACTGATAATATATACCAGGACAGCCCCGTGCAGACTTTTCAAAAATGGAAATTCAACTCAACAAAAATGCCTTCGTATGAATAACTTTTCGGATACAATATTCCTTCGACCAACGAAAATATTTTTTTATTTTGGTAACAGTACGAATCTGATGAAAAACAGGATATAACAATTAGCTAAGAAACTTTTTTTCTTGAAAATTCGTTTCATTTTTGGTTGAAAATTAATTTTTTCAACTTAAAATTTAACTATTCTTTTTTTTTTGTAAATTTATCTTTCTTAGATAAAACTCAACTATTTCTTCAGATATTTAATTATTTGATTAAAAATTCATGTTGGAAATGCAAATTGAAAATTCGTCTTTTTGGGTAGAATATTAATCTTCTTTGTTAAAAAATCATGTCTATGGTTTAAAATTCAACTACTTGGTTGAATGTTGAACACTTTTGTTGAAAATTCTTCTCTTCTTTAATATACGTAATTTAATTTTAAAATTCATTTTTTGGTTCGTTTTAGAATTAAAGTTCTCACAAAAATATAAATATTCCATTCTTGGTTGAAAATTGATATTTTTTATTGAAAAATTCATCATTTTACTTGAAAATTCAACTATTTGGCTGTAAATGAACTTTTGCGTTAAAAGTTCACATATTCATGTTGAAGATTCAACTGTTTTGTAGAAAATGTCTTCTTTTTGTCCTAAAAATTGAACAATTTAATAGAAAATTAAACTATTTGAATAAAATAGAACTTTTTGTTGAGAATTTATTATTTCAGGTGAAAAATTCAACTGTTTTAGTAAAAATTTCAAATACTGGGTTATAAATTAAACTATTCTTTTAAATTTATCTATTTGGTTCAAAATTTATATTTCTTGGATAAAAATTCAACTAATTAGTTGAAAGTTGAAATACTTTGTTAAAATTTAACTGATTGCTGATTTTGTTGAAAATTTATCTTTCTTGATTGAAAATTAACTTTCCTGTTCAAAATTCATCTTTTTTGGTTAACTATTTGGTTGAAAATGATTTTTTTTCAAAATTCAATTCTTTTTTGTAAATAGAACTATTTTGGTAAAAAATTTAACTACTTGTTTAAAAATTAAACTATTTATTTGTGAATGAAACTATTTGGTAGAAAATGAACCTCTAAACGTAAAGATAAAAGTCTTTGTGTATATAAATAACACATAATCTTAACATACGACGTAAAAAAAGATAATAAAAGAATATCTCGGTATTTTCTCACTAATTATATTTGAATCATTTATATGCTGTGTAAATTGTACTTTATCCGCAAGTACAGCGAACGAAATTTCACAATAAAACTCGAATTATCTTATTGGCTGTGTCAATTCGAAACGGGAACATTTCTCCAGTATTTTCTGTTCGACCAATTTCTAATTTCTAATTCAATTTATTCGTTACCATGAAGAAACAATTTTATTCGAGTCTCCTAATATTTTGTGCATTTTTTTCGCAAGGAATTATGGGTTTATTAGACGAGGATACCGGTGAGTCAAATTGTTCGCATTCCGCACGGAGAGGGGCGAAGAATAGTGGCAAAGAGAAGAGAAGATAGGATCAAAGTGGGATTAATGGGTGGAGGAAAGGGATAGTGGAAAGGGGTATTCGGTGTGCAAGGGGTAGGAGGGACTCGTCCGGTAAGTCAAATTATTTGCACCCCGCACGAAGAGGGGAGAAGAAAAGTGGCAAAGAAAAGAGGGGATAGAAGCAAAGTGGCATAAATGAGTGGAGAAAAGGGATGACGGAAAAAGGTATTGAGCTCATGTGGTGGGAAAGACAGGAGGGGTATAACAGGAGAAAATGGCAAATGGTGGGGCTAGGAAGGGATTTCAAAGGGGCTGAAGAGAAAGTGGTGATTGGAGTAGGGGGTATGGTGAAAGGAGAAAAGAAGAGTGGTGTTGGGGAGGGGAAAGGAGAGTGAAGAAATAAGGAGAGTTAGTAATTCTACTAATTGCCTGCAAAAAGAAAATAATTAATTTACATCATTCTTGCAGAGGAATCCACAAATTTTCACATGCGCCAAAAGCGTGTAATTAATCTCAGGAAGGAAGGGGCAGGGCCAGAACATATTGCAAGCATTCCCTACATTGTTAATATTCGAAAAGAAAATATTAGTGAGTGCGCAGGCAGTATATTGTCGGCCGTATTTGTCTTAACTGCTTATGATTGTGTTTTTCCATCGCTAATGGAAGACTACTCCATTTTATCTGGTTCAGCGTTGAGAAAGAGAGGAACTCTTCACACTATCAGAAGAAGAATAATAGTCCAACCGAATCAAGGATTAGGTGATTCTTCAAATAATTTTGCCTTCCTTCTAAAAAAAATTTCTTTAAAATCGATTAACCGGAAGAAAGGTTGTAACTAAAATAAAATTAAAAATGAAAAATATCTCGTAATTAAATTTTATTAATGATTTTTTCAGTCTTACTTGAAGTTTCTCCACGTATCGACTTTCGCCAAAGCCCCAACAGGCCAATAAGACTGTTTGCTGGATTTGTACCTTATCCAGCGTATGGTGTTTGTAGTGGATGGGGATGTATACATCCAGGATCTACTTGTTTGTAAGGTTTCGTAATTATTATTAGCATTATTAAATTTCACATTAAAATCTTGTAAATTTAGGCGACGTGCGCCTACTAATAAGGTTTCCTAGATTTTTTTGAGATAGTATCCCCCTCTCTTATCTCTTATCTCTTCTCTCTCTAATCTTATAATTTCGCTTTCTCTCCCACTACCACTCCCTCTCTTTTTTTTCTTCTCTCTCCTTCATCCCCAATCTCCTCTCATATTTCCGCTCCATCTCCCTCCACCCTTCATCCTCCACCCTCTTCCTCTCTCACTCCTATTATATTTTCGTTTCCTTCTCCTCCACCCCTTCCCTTCTAACCTCTCACCTCTTTCCTACCACCCTTTCCCCCTCTCCATTATGCTTTCACCCCTCCGCTCCCATCGTTTCTCTTCTCTTTCCTCCATCCTATATAATCTATATATATATTCCCTCCCATCCTTTCTCCTATCGTCCCTTTCTCCTCTGAGCCTTTCCTCGGCTTCCCTCTCTACCCTCGTCCGTGTATATTCTTATCTCTCCCCTCATCAATTCTCCCTCTCTCTCATCTCATCCTCCTTTTTTCTCCTCTCCTCTCTCTCCTGATATTTTCGCTTCCACTCCCTCTATCCCTCTACTCTCGCTCCAATCAGCCTTTTCCCTCTCTCCTATCCCTCCTCTTCCCTCTCTTCTTGCTTGACACTTACTTCTCCACTATGCTTTCACCACTCTTCTTCCATCGCTTCCTGTCCTTTTTCCGCGATACTATATTATCTATCTTCTTTTATTTCTATCCTTTCACACCTCAGCCCTTCCTCCTCGTCCCTCTCTACCTACGGACCTGTATATTCTAATCTTCTTCCTCATTATTTCTTCCCTCTACCCCATCTCATGCCTCCCTTTTCTTCTCTTCTCTCCTCTTATATTCTAGCTACGTCTCCCTCTCCCTCTCTACTCCCATATTTCTGCTTTAAATCCCTCTACCCCTCTCCCCCTCCTTTCTCCTCTCTCCTCTCATATTTCCGCTTGCTGTTCTTTGACATTTCCCACTTCCCCTCGCTGCTATCACCCTTTTCCCTCCTCTTCCATCGCTTCCTCTTCTATTTCCTCTATACTATATAATCTATCCTCTGTCCCTTCCATACTTCCTTCTCTTGGACCTTCCTTCTCGCCCCTCTCTACCTTCGACCCTGTATACTTTTATTTCTCCCCTTATCAATCCTCCCTTTACCCCATCTCATCCCTTTTCTCCTTGCCTCTCTCCTCTCATATTCTAGCTTCCTCTCCCTCTCTCTCTACCCGTCTTCTCCCATATTTTCGCTTCCTCTTCCTCTACTCTGCCCCCCTCCTCTCTCCTCTCATATTTCTGCTTCCTTTTCCTCTACCTCCCCCCATACTCTCTCTCTCCTGTCACCCTTTTCCCTCTATCCTATCCCCCTCTTTTCTCACTCCTTGCTCGCCAGTCGCCTCTCCACTATACTTCCACCCCTCCTCTTCCATCGCTTCTATCCTTCTATCGCTTATATCCTTCCTCCTCTCGCCCACTTCTCCTCTCGGCCCTTCCTCCTCTCCTCCCTTCACCCGATCTCATCTCTCTATTCTCCTCTTATCAAATATTCTAGCTGCGTCTCCCGCTCCCCCTACCCCTTATCACCCACATTTATGCTTCCTCTCCCTCTACCCCTCTTCTCTCCTCTAATATTTCCTGCTAGTCACCTGCTGTCAATAGTTTTTACAGTTTTGCGGAAAAAACAATAAGCGATATTTTCGTACCTCAACTCCGAGCGAGATGGAACTACATCTTGAAATTAGGTGCAACAAAATTTATCCCAGAGTTCTTACCTGGCTCTCTCTACCCCTCTCCCCTCCCCTCTCCTCTCATATTTCCGCTCCCTCTCCCTCTACCTCTCCCCCTTTCCTCTCTCTCTTCTATCACGATTTTCCATCTCTCCTATCACCCCTCTTCTCTCTCTCCTTGCTCACCACTGACCTCTCTACTATGGTTCTATTGCTCCTCTTCCATCGATGCCTCTCCTCTTTCCTCTGTATCATATAATCTATCTTCTTTCCCTTCTATCCTTTCGCCTTTCAGCCCGTTCTCCTCTTTATCTTCGTCCCTGTTTATTTTTATCTCTCCCCTCATCAATCCTTCATCTCTCCTATCTCATCCCTCGCTTTTTCTCATCTCCTCTCCTGAAAAATCAGTTTAAAGAAATTTCAACTATCCTAATGATATATTTTTAAAATATTTCAAAAACAAAATTTCCACCTACGGAAACATCAAATCGATTGCCAAAATTTGATTCTAAGATACTCTTTTCTTTATATTGATCAACTTAACATTATTTCTACACTGAAAGTACATTCCTCTTACATTTCAGTCAAACACCTGAATATCCTGAGCAATTAATGCAAGTCCGACTACCCATAATTCCATTGGTGGAATGTATTATTCATTACATGGGACGTGTTATAATTACAGAAAGAAATATTTGCACTCTTGACAGAACTTTTAGGAGAGGAACTTGCATTGGCGATTTAGGAAGTCCCCTGGTACTGAAGATTCCTCCACTATATATTCCTCAACTTCTCGGAGTAATGTCGGTGCTAAGGGCAAGGGAATTTGGAAAAGATCCTGATGTTTTTTTTAATCTTAATCATCTTGACATTAATCAGTGGATCACTAATGAAGTTCAACTTAATGTTTAAATTTGAATCACTTTCATGTAGAGTAGAACGGGGCGAGGCAGCCAAGACGCCACATTTTGGCGTGCAGAGCACTTATTCGAAATTATATCAAAAAGTATATGGTGTCGTTAGAAAGCTTGATTCTTTGGCTACAAAATTTCTTTGTGACATTTTGACGTACCTTACCCATTACAGTTTCTACAAACGTTTCCCAGAGACGCTGTGTCTCTACTCAACTGTAAAAACGTGGGGCGAGGCAGCCAACCACATAATACACAGACATATAATAATGTATAAGTTCTTCATTAGGTCCAAGATGATATATAAAAATAAAAAACAAAGTTGAATGTCTTTTCTGACATTTCATGGAACTCAAAAGAAAAGCCCAAAAACTTCGACATAATCTGCCGTTTGTTGTCTACCTCGCCCCAGGTGTGCTTTTTTCAACAAAAATTTCACAAAAAAAAAAACTATTTTGAATATCGAAAAACCAACCATTCCATCGTGTTAAGCACAAAATTCTACTACGGAAAATACTTACTTAACTTTTTGTACACAGCCTATACACAAAGGCGCGCGATTTCAATTAATGCTGTGGGAATAAGAAGAAATCGTCTGCCTGGCCCCACTGGCTGCCTCGTCCCGTTCTACTCTACTGTTTAAATTTGAATCAGTACGAAATCTGTCATTCAGTGAAATCAGTAAGTAATTGGTAATCAGTATGTATGTATGTATGTATGTATGTATGTATGTATACCATTAAGCCATTTCCCTTTCAGGGTAGGCATGAGACTACCCGATTCGGGTAGTGTTTCTAGGTGGATAGTTTCTTGTAGTAAATAACTACAAGTGTGGGCTCACGACACCCACGACAGTAATTAACACTAATCATTATTTTCGATTAAAACTAAAGTAATTATTATAAGAATTGCTATACGCGGCTCGCATAGAACGATACTCTTTTATTGGTAGATTTAAAACACTCTCGCAGACGACGTTTATTCATTTAGTAGGCAACCATATTAAAATAATAATAACTAGTAATTAGAATTGCGAGTAAGAGAGAGAGAGAGAAATAGGTACTCCGCGAAGTGACGTCGGCAGTGACGTCAGCAAGCCGGCAGGGCGAGTGGAGGCGAGAGTCGCGAGTAGAGCGCCCGCGAAATTCGACGCGCGCATCTCCCTCCATCGATTTTCTACCCTCTCCACTCGACTCCCACGCAACGCCCACGCAGCCTCCCCGTTAAAAGGGCGCGCACGGGCCCAGAACGGCAGAAGTGTTTGGGAGCTGGTAGCAGAGCCCTTTCACTTAAACCCTACAGTTGGAAGCCAGCCATAAGTACCTACAGCTGGTAGCCAGCCCTAGGTTTCCACGCGCAAGCCATTGCCGTGACCAACAAGAACACGAACTCCTACAGAACTCTCTCTCTCGGACGCCAAAATCCTCCAGCTGGTAGCCAGCCAGAGGCAAATTGACGACGCATCGCCATCACCCTCTTGTGAGGAGGCGACTAACACTCTACACTTAAGAATTCCGACTCTGTAAAATCATAGTAAAATAAAGATCAAGAATAAAAATCAAACGAAACATAATTTTTTTCTAGTGACTTCAATTCTCCCCCCCCCCCTTCTTTCCTCCGCTAACGGTTAAGCTGGCATACCAGCCTGTCCGTTTTCGCTGAGACAGCTGGCATACCAGACATTTCAGCCGACACACTGTCTAACTTCATCCCTTTCCCACTCACTAACGAATTGAATCTCCGCTAATTAAATTCTTTTCAGGAGAGAATCGAAATCAAAAAGACCCGCTTAACTCGCTATCTCTTTCTATCTTAGGAGATAGATACATCACTCCCCCCTTTCCACCTCCCTTGACATTTATCCTCTCACTCCCTCCTCTGGTACTCTCCAGATCACTCTTCCAACCTGCCATCTCCCTCTATCTTATGAGATAGACACCTCACACCCTCCTTTCACCTCCCGCGAAATCTATCCACCATACATCCCTCCTCTACAAAAATGGCAACATTTCCTCTCACTCCCTCCTATGGTTCCCCTACCTCTCCTGTCTCTTATTATCCCATGAGATAACTCCTTCTCATCTCCCCTCCATAGATGCAAATCTATTATCCCTGACGAATATCCTTCTTACTACTTCCAACAAATCCCACCTAAAAGTAAGGAGCATATCAGAATCAAGGAAAAAACATCATTTTAATAATAGCCTTTAGATGTTTTTGTATTTGACTATATGTGAAAGAAGTACAGGAATTTTCTAATAAATTATTTGAATAGTGAAATATAATGTGAATTTAAAAAAATAAAGCGGCCTTGCCAAACTGCTTTTTTGTGTTATCAAATCTGAATATGAATGAATTATGGAAAGAATGAATAAATTATGAATGCAGGTACGAATGAAAACTGGATGATTTTGGAACATTTCCAAAAATTAAAGGAATTTTTTTAAGTATTCAATATGTGTATTTGATGTATATTTAATTACTGTCATTATTAATAGAGATTTACGAAGTGTTAAGTTTAGGTTTTAAAATTCAAAATATGATCAGAAGATGAGTTTAAGAAGAATAATATAAAGCAATAAACTATTCTTTATTCGGCTGTGCTTCTCGTGTTTTATGATTATTTGCACGATTTTTACGAATTTGAAGAAATAATGATGAATCTCCAAGAGTAGGGTACGAGCTAATTTATAAATATAATTACAGAGGAATTTAAGAAAAAGTTAAACCAAAAATATGAATTTTCTACTAAAATATCTTCAACAAAAACAATGAATTTTTAACACAATACTTAAATTTTCAACCCAAAAGATCAATTTTCTACCAAAAATCGAAATACATGAATTTTGAATCAAATTTTGAATTTTTAAAGCAATTTTCAACCTAATTGTTTAATTTTTAACCAAACAAGTGAATTGTCAAACAGAAAGGTGAATTATCTATGCCGCCACAAAAGACAAAGTTTTAACAAAATACAGAAATTTCTCACCAAATAGCCGAAATTTCAACTGAAGTAGATAAATTTTATGGCCAAACATGGAAATTTTAAATTTTCATTAAAAAAAATCAATTGAAAAAATTAGTTTTTAACACAATAGTTAATTTTGTAAGCCAAGAAATTTAATTTTTAACTCAAGTAATGAGTCTTCATCCAAAAAATGATTTTTGAACCCCGTAGTTAAATTTTTTACCAAAAAAAAGACAAATTTTCACAATAGATGAATTTTTACCAAAATCTTCCAATTTTCAACATAATAGCTGAATGTTCAACTGAAAAAAGACAAAAGTTAAATCAAACAAGGAATAGTTAGTTTTTCAATAAAACAAATTCATTTTCAACAAAACAAACAAATTTTCAACAAAATAATTAACTTTTTAAGCAAAGAAATTAATTTCTAACTAAAATAATTAATCTTCAGCCAAAAGAAATTGAATTTTTAACCCTTTAGTTGAATTTTGACCAAAAAGAGAAATTTTCAAAAAAAATAGATGAATTTTCAACAAAATAGTTGAAATTCAACCAAATAGCTGAATTTTCTACTGAAGAAGATAAATGTTTAACCAAACGTGGAATAGTTAAATTATCAGTTGAAAAAATGCATTTTTAATTTTTTTCAAACGAATTTTCAACAAAATACTAATTTGTTAATCAAACAATTAATTTTTAACTAAAATAATGAATCTTCAACTATGGAAAAAGATAAATTTTTGACAAAAAATGGAATAATTTAATTTTTAGTTTAAACAATCAATTTTTAATAAAAAAGTTAATTTTCAGTCAAAGAAATTAATGTTTAACCGTATAAATTAATTTTCTACAAAAAAAATGGATTTTTAACAACATACATAAATTTTTAACCCTTTAACGACCACTGTTGCAGCTGAGCAACGTTCAGTATTTTCGATTTTCATAATTTTCAGGTAACAAGCTTAGAATTCTGCAATATAAATACGTGCATTAGATCGAAGTGGACTATTCCGCATCTCGTGAGGTGGTTATGAGTTATCGTATACTCAATGGAAACTGAGAAAATTATAAATATTGAAAAAAAATTTTGTAGCAAAAATCGATCAAAAAATGACCATACATTATTCCTGTATTTTTTCAGAATTTTTATTCAACGGGATCAAGGCTTGGTCCTTAAAGTGTTAAGCAAATTTTGAATTTTTAAAGTAATTTTTACCTAATATTCAGAATTTTGACCAAAGAAATGGATTTTCAAACAATAAGCTGAATTAGTCACCAAGAAGATGAATATGCTGCCACAAAAGGCAAAATTTCAAGAAATACATAAATTTTCAACCAAATGGCTGAATTTTCAAATAAAGAAGATAAATGTTAAGGGGGGAGTATAGTTAATTTCCCTGCAAAATATCAATAAATAGGCCGTTAGCAGCAAATCTCCGAAGGCGCCTCGAAAAAAAGTTACTTTGCGGTGACGGTTCTGACAACTGGATCATCTGATATCAAAAAATCAAAGTGTGTTAGTTAGGTGAGATGTTTCTCGAGGTAACTTGGCTCTCCTTTTTTTCAGCAATTTTTTTTCAAAACGTATACCAAATTTCGAAAGGATCCATGCAATAGATTTTGTGTTTCAATCGTCACCGACTTTGAAAACGTGGTTTCGAGAAAAACGTGTTTAAAGAGCTAGTATGCGTGAGTTGGACGAAAATGAAACGTTTTTCGGCTAGACAGTAGGACATGAAGTTTACAGAAAACCTACCCATACAAACAGAGACCTACGAGCCTCCTCCCAACACCACCCATCTCAAAAGTAATCGGTCATCAACTCCCTTGTATACAGCGCTGTCTCCATAACAGATAAAAATAACCAACAAAAGGAATGACAAAACTTTAAACAAAGCCTAATACAGAACGATTACACAAACATGAAAACTGATAAATCAATAAGAAAATACGCGAAAAAAACAAGTCAACACAACCTACTAAAGAAGGAGAGAGAAAAACGACCACCATCCCACCCTACATCCAAGGTATCACAGAACAAATAGGAAGAATTTTCAACAAACACAACATCCAAAGCATATTTAAACCACCTGCGAAAATAGGAAAATTTCTAAACAACCTTGAAGATAAAAAGGCACCTCTCAGTGATCCGGGAGTATATAAAATTCCTTTCTCTTGCGGCAAAGTCTATATTCGAGAAACCGGGAGAGCGGTGAGCCAAAGTATAAAGGAACATGAGAGTAAAGTCAGGCTAAAACATTTCACGCAATCCGCACTAGCTGAGCATCATATCGAAACCGGACATAGAATTTTATTTGACAAAACAACCGTCATCGCAAAAACAGAATATTTTTCGAACAAAACATAGAAAAGTAATCAAAATCTTTAAATACCCTCATAGCATCAATAGGGACAATGGATATAATACCAATCCAATTTGGCTTTCCCTCCTCCCTAGTTTTTCAAAAAAAGACTAGATTGGCCAATCAAGTTTTAACAGTCTCGACGGTGGGGATCTCTGGCCAATCACAGGCATCGTAAAGAGTATATATAAGAACAACAAAACCCGAAAATTCAGTTTCAGGTTAGCCCGGAAGAAGAGAACTGCAAAGTTCAGGAAACGTCGGCAAGATTCGTAGTTTCGCACATGATTGAAACCCGAAACACCTCCTTCTATTATAAAGAAATCAATTTTTAAATAAAACAATGAGTCTTTGAGAAAAAAAATTAATTTTTAACCCAAGAGTTGAATTTTTTACTACAAAAAGACTAATTTCCAACAAAATAGATGAATTTTTAACAAAATAGTTCAAGTTTCAACCAAATAGCTGAATTTTCAACGGAAAAAGATAAATTTTAAACCAAACACGGAATAGTTGAATTTTCAGTTGAGAAATGCATTTTTAATAAAAAGGAAACTATTATTCAACATAATGGTTAATTTGTTAAGCAGAGAATTAAGTTTTATTTAAATTATGAATATTCCACCAAAAAAATGAATTTTTAACCCAATGCAATAGTTGAATTTCTTACCGAAAAAAGTTTCTCCAAGAAGATAAAATTTCTATCAAGAAAGATAAATTTTGAACAAAAAAAGGAATAGTTCAATTTTCAGCTTATAAAAATTAATTTTCAATGGAAAAAACTAATTTCCGATCAAAGAAATGAATTTTCAACCAAAACGAATAATTTTCTATTATAAAAATTTTATTTTAAAAAGCACATGCATTTTCAACCAAATTTTCAATTATTATAGGAATTTTATCGTAATGATTAAATTTTCGACCAAAGAAATTTGTTCTCAACGACAAAAGACAAAATTTTCAACAAAATACAGAAATTTCTAAACCAAATAGCTGAATTTTCAAGTAAAGAAGATAAATCTTCAACCAACTATGGAAAAGTTAAATTTTTAGTTTAAAAAATTCATTGAAAAAAACGAATTTTCAACAAAATAGTTAAATTTTTGAGCAAAGGAAATAATTTTTCACTAAAATAATTAATCTTCAGGAAAAAAATTAATTTACAACGTATTCAAATCTTATAAGGTTTTCTGTAAAATCTATAAAAAAATATTGGAAAATGGAAAAATTGGAAAACCTAGTTTTTTTTCTAAAGAAAGGGTAATTAGTGTGCGCGCAGCGCGCACAATGTTCTAGTATGACAACAAAATCATTTATAAAATATGTTAAAAATATTACATTCATTTTAATTTGTGAAAAATCTCAATATACCTAATCTTTTAGCGGGGAATATTTCTACGAATCGACATTAGTGATGATCATACCTCAGCTGAAGAAAGGATTCCACCTTTGGAGGAACCAAGTTATCAAACTCTTCAGATTCGTATTGATTGTACAATATGTCAGGTGCGAAATAAAAACCTATATAATCCTTTGATATCTTCATTTGACGCATCAACTCTACAACGCAGATTGATATACGTTTTAAGAAAATATGACTGAAATTAATTTAGAAATTGTATTGGAAATATCACAATAACTTGAAATTTAGAAAAAAAAATCATAAGGTACCCAATCGTTGAGCGGGGAGTGTTTCTGCAGACTGATATTAGTGATGACCATGCTTTAGCCGCCGAAAGGGTTCCGCTTTTGGAAGAACAAAGTTATCAATTTCTTCAGTTTCATATCCACGTATCCGAATGAAAACGTTCCATCTCGAGGAAACTAAATGAAAAGGTGCTAACTCGTGGAGATAAAATGAAAAGGTGCTCACTCGCGTGGCGTGCTCTCGAAGCTTCAAAATCCCATATACATTGTATTGGAAACATCATCGCCCTCAACCCTGTAGCACCTTTCCATTTGGTTTTTCCGAGATG
>CAKNYM010051012.1:246202-263433 GCA_932195095.1 Andricus curvator
AGTTTAGAAAAACTAGTCTAATCCTTTTAATCTATTTGACGCATCAACTATTCATCAAAGAACAGTCTTTTCACCAATGTTTTGATTGAAAACAAATCAATATAAGGAACATAAGACGCAGATTGATATACTATTTAGGGCAAATTTTCTAAAATTTCTTTAGAAATTGTATTATAGATATCATATTTATTTGTAATTTTTGAGAAATCATAATGTAGTACCCAAACGTTTAGCAGGGAGTGTTTCTGCAAATTGACATTACTGCTGACCATGCATTAGCCGACGAAATGATTCTGCCTTCGGAAGAACAAAGTTATCAAAGTCTTCAGGATTATATCGACGTGTCCAAATGGAAAGGTTCCATCCCGAAGAAACCAAATAAAAAGGTGCTAACTTGTAGAGATAAAATGAAAAGGTGCTCACTCGCATGGCGTGCTCTCGAAGTTTCAAAATCCCATATACATTGTATAGGAAACATTATCGCCCTCAACCCTGTAGCACCTTTCCATTTGGTTTTTCCGAGATGAAACCTTTTCATTTCAACACTTCGATATTGATTGTACAATATAAGTTTAGAAAAACTAGTCTAATCCTTTTAATCTATTTGACGCATCAAATATGCACCGAAGAACAGTCTTTTCACCAATGTTTGGATTGAAAACAAATCAATATAAGGAACATTAGACGCAGATTGATATATTATTTAAGGCAATATTTCTGAAATTTCTTCAGAAATTGTATTATAGATATTACATTTATTTGTAATTTTTGAGAAACCATAATTTAGTACCCAATCGTTTAGCGAGGAGTGTTTCTGCAGATTGATATTAGTGCTGAACATGCCTTAGCCGAAGAAAGGCTTCCGCCTTCGGAAGAACAACGTTATCAATGTCTTCAGGATTATATCGACGTGTCCAAATGGAAAGGCTCCATCCCGAAGAACCCAAATGAAAAGGTGCTAACTCGTAGAGATAAAATGAAAAGGTGCTCACTCGCGTGGCGGCTCTCGAAGCTTCAAAATCCCATATACATTGTATTGGAAACATCATCGCCCTTACCTTGTAGCACATTTCCATTCAGTTTTTTCGAGATGGAACCTTTTCATTTCCACACTTCGATATCGATTGCACAATATGAGTTTAGAGAAACTAGTCTAATCCTTTTAATCTATTTGACGCATCAACTATACATCGAAGAACAGTCTTTTCACCAATGTTTGGATTAAAAACAAATCAAGATAAGGAACATTAGACGCAGATTGATATACTTATCAAGGCAATATTTCTAAAATTTCTTTGATAATTGTATTATAGATATTAAACTTATTTGTAATTTTTGAGAAATCATAATGTAGTACCCAAACGTTGAGCAGGGAGTGTTTCTGCAAATTGACATTACTGCTGACCATGCATTAGCTGACGAAAGGATTCCGTTTTCGGAAGAACAAAGTTATCAATGTCTTTAGGATTATATCGACGTGTCCAAATGGAAAGGTTCCATCACGAAGAAACCAAATGAAAAGGTGCTAACTCGTGGAGAGAAAATGAAAAGGTGCTCACTCGCATGGCGTGCTCTCGAAGTTTCAAAATCCCATATACATTGTATAGGAAACATTATCGCCCTCAACCCTGTAGTACCTTTCCATTTGGTTTTTCCGAGATGGAACTTTTTCATTTCAACACTTCGATATTGATTGTACAATATAAGTTTAAAAAAACTAGTCTAATCCTTTTCATCTATTTGACGCATTAAGTATAAACCGAAGAACAGTCTTTTCACCAATGTTTGGATTGAAAAAAAACAAGATAAGGAACATTAGACGCAGATTGATATAATTTTTAAGGCAATATTTCTAAAATTTCTTTAGAAATTGTATTATAGATATTATATTTATTTGTAATTTTTGAGAAATCATAATGTAGTACTTAAACGTCGAGCGGGGAGTGTTTTTGGAAATTGACATTAGTGCTGACCATGCCTCAGCCGAAGAAAGGGTCCTGCCTTTGGAAGAATAAAGTTATCAATGTCTTCAGGTTGATATCGACGTGTCTAAATGAAAAGGTTCCATCCTGAAGAAACCAAATGAAAAGGTTCTAACCCGTAGAGATAAAATGAAAAGGTGCTCACTCGCGTGGCGTGCTCTCGAAGCTTCAAAATCCCATATACATTGCATTGGTAACATCATCACCCTCAACCCTGTAGCACCTTTTCATTTGGTTTTTCCAAAATGAAACCTTTTCATTTGGACACGTCGATATTGATTTTACAATATAAGTTTCGAAAACTCAGTGAAATTGTTTTAGGATGTATATCTCTTTGACGGATCAACTATACACCGAAGAACAGTCTTTTTCGCCAATGTTTTGGTTGAAAACAAATCAAAAAAGGAAACATTCGACGCCGATTGATATTCTTTTTGTAAAAATATGTCTAAAATTTCTTTAGGAATTGTATTAGAGATATCACATTTATTTGTAATTTTTAAAAAATCATAATGTAGTACCCAAATGTTGAGCGGGGAGTGTTTCTGAAAATTGACATTAGTGATCACCATGCATCAACCGAAGAAAGGATTCCACCTTTGGAAGAACAAAGTTATCAGTGTCTTTAGGTTCATATCAACGTGTCCAAATGAAATGGCTCCATTCTGAAGAAACCAAATAAAAAGGTGCTAGTTCGTGGAGATAAAATAAAAAGGTGCTGCTCACTCGCGTGGCGTACTCTCGAAGCTTTAAAAAACCATATACATTGTATTGAAAGAATCATTGTCCGGCTTTCTGTAGCATCTTTTCATCAGGCATCTACAAGTAAGAACCTTTTCATTTGCTCTCTCCGAGATGGAACCTTTTAATTTGAAAACATTTTTTGCAAGTCGACATTAGTAATGATCATGCTAAAGAAACATTTTCGCCTTTACAAGAACAATGTCTTTAATTTCATATCTATTGTACAATATATCAGGTGCAAACTAAAAACCAGTCTAATCCTTTGAAGATCTTTATTTGACACATCAACTCTACACTCTTTTTGGCTGATTTGTATTGAAAACAATTCAAGATATGGGTCATTTGACGCAATATGACTAAACAAAATTCAGAAATTGTATTGGAGATATTACATTCATTTGGAATTTGTGAAGAATCTCAATGTACCTAATCGTTCAGTGTAGAGTGTTTCTGCAAATTGGCATTAGTGATGATCACCATGCCTCAGCTGAAGGTACTCATCCGCCTTTGGAAGAGCAAATTCTTCAATGTCTTCATCAAAATATCTTCTGTACAATATAATTCGTGCATCTTGTCTCAAGACGATAGGCTCTTCCACTTCAATCACAGCAATATCATGCAGCTCAGTACCTAGCTGAAAAGCAGGATGATTCTCCCTACGTATTATAGTGTGAGGCTCGAGGTATGTTGCGCCTGGCACTCGCTCGTCAACACGAAACACTTCTTCTCTTTCATGAAAAGCTTGAGCCCAGGTGATGACGATGAAAGGATCTATTGCATAGCCAACTTCAACAGGCACATTAGCATATGTAATGATGACTCTGGTGGGATGTTCAACATGCACTGGATTTAGATAACGCAGCTGATATCGAGGTCGATGTAGATCTTGGTATGGATTGTGAAGTCGTTCAGGTTGTTGATTTAAATGTGGATGTTGATTTGGAAGTTGTGGTTGATGTTGATGTGGTTGCTGATTTTGTTGTTGTTGATGATGTTGTTGTTGTTGTTGTTGATGTTCATTTGGAAGTTGTTGTGGATTATCCTCTGGATTAATAATTCGCTTCTGACGAATGGAAGGAACTGATGATTCTGCAAGGTTCAAGAATTATACAGTTATACAATATTTTTTCTTGCATATATTTTTGTGCCGAAACCAAATGAAAGACATATATAAAAAGTGGAAAACAGCAGGTAGATACATGTTCATTAGTTTGTACAGTAGGGTGCCTCATGAAATCCTTTTTTACAGCGTTTCTAGAACCTTGAATCTGAAATTTCTTTCTTTTGGTGAGAAAATAGTCCCCTATTTTTGCCAGGTTTTTAAAAATTCTTTATTAGGGTGCTTTGAGACCCTCACATTTTTTTGTTTTAAAAAAATGTTGAGGTGGGTATTAACAACCTTAAATTTGCGATTTTATTTTTTGTATCCCACCGATCGATTACCTAAACTCTATAGTTTTTTCTTTACTATCCTACTGTACAATAGGGATTCCCCATGAAATCCTTTCTTTTTAGATGTTCAAAAACCTTGATTTGAAAATTTTTAATACAAAAAATTAAATTAAATAAAAACAGTTTGATACATCCAAAAAGACAAATTTTGGACAAAATAGTTTACCACAACCAAAACTAATTAATTTTTAATTGAAAAGATGAATTTTCGACCGAAAAGATTTATTTTAAATATACGAACTTTTGACAAAATACATTGACTTTCAACACAGTAGTAGAATTTTCGGTCAAAAAAGATTTTTCAGTCAGATAAAAATTTATATTTTTCTAAGATTATTGAGAAAATTCAAAAATATTTTTGAACATTTCAGGTGTTTCGAAAAAGTGTGATTTTTTTATTTTACATGATTTAAAAAAATTGTGAGGAAAATTCAAGGTAGTTCAAAAGATATTTAGAATTTTGAAAGAAATAACAAAATATTTGATTATTCGCAAGTCTATCAGTCTTAAAATATTTTCCTAGGAATCTTAAGAAAAGTGGCTATTTTCTTAAAACCTTCCAAACTTCTTAAAAAGCTTCTAAATATTTTTCGATGTATTCTCAAATTTATACATTTAAAATTTTTTTTTAAATCTTTTGATTTCAAATTATTTTTGAATTTTTTTTTTAAATTCTCAACGTTATAATTTTATTTTAAAATTATTAGAGTATTTCTTAATTATTTTTAAATCCTGAGAAAGTAAAAAAAATGCCTCAAAATCTTTGAGATTCTTTTTGACAATGTTCGAAATCTTTTGAAGTGTTTAAATTTTTTGTTAAATATTCGTTTAGAGTTAGTTTTTTAAGAACAGAAAATCAGTTTTTATTTTCCTGGTAATCTTAAAAAAAAATTTGATTATCTTACAATCTTTCAAAGTTTTTCAGAAGTTTTAAAATTTTACGTTTAAAATCTTTAAAAATCTAAATTTTGTTTAAAATTTTTTTTTAACTTTTCAAGTTTTAAATGATTTGTGTCTTTCTGAAATTTTCTAAATATCTATATATTCTAAATCGAAAATAAATACGATCACAGAGTACGAATTAGAGGTGAAAATTCATCAATTCAAAAATTTGATTAAATTTCTAGATTTCCACAAAAGTCAGTGCGAGGGGGTTTTTGGGGAATAGAACAGGAATTTGGGGTCAAAATTGAAAAATTCAAAAAAGCAACATAAATTTTCCAAATTTTCATTAAATTAGTGTGTTTCCATGAAAAATAGTACAAAAATTTTCACTAAAATTTAGAAAATTTGACTCAATTGGTAGGTTTTCATTAGAATCAAAAAGGAGGGGGATTTCCAGTTTCAAAATACGAATTTCAGGTAAAAATTAAAAAAAAACACTCTTTTAAAAAGTTTATTAAATTAGTTGCTCTTCGATGAAAGTCTGTACGAGCGGACTTGTCAAGTCACAGAACAGGAATTTGAGGCAAAAATTTAAAAAACCGATTTAAATTTCAAATATTTTATTAAACTTTTACTCCAAGTTTTTATTCTGAAACTAAAAAATTCCTCATACTGACATTCATAGAAATATAACAGAATAATAAAATTTTTTAAATTGATGTCAGCTTTTTGATTTTTGAATTTTGGCCCTAAATTCACCTTTTGTGACTCAAAAAACCTTTTCGTACTTTGATGAAAATTTACAATATAAACAGAATTTCCAAACCTTAGGTTGCTTTTTGAATTTTTGAATTTTGAACAAAAATTCGTATTTTAAAGCTTGAAAACTCCCTCCTTTTTTACTATCATGAAAATCTACCACCAGATTGATGATATTTTCAAAATTTTGAGTCAAATTTCGAAACTTTTTAATTTTGACCTTAAATTTATATTCTGTGACTCGAAGACTTACTGACTTTTATATTAATGAATCAATTGCATTCAATTTCAAAAATTTTGGTTTCTTTTTTCAATTTTTGGTTTCTGACCTCAAATTTGTATTCTTGTATTTAAAAAAAAACCTTGTACTGAATTTCATAAAAATCTACCGGCTCAACCAAATTTTCAAAAATATTGTCTTCTTGAATTTTTGAATTTTGACCCAACATTCGTATTTTGAGGCGCGATTAACCACTGACTTTCATGAAAATGAAAAAATATAATAAAATAAAAAAATTCAGGTGACTTTTTTTCATTTTTTAATTTCGACCATAAATTCAATTTATCTGACTCTAAAACTCCTTGATTACCGACTCTGATGAAAGTCCACGAATCCACTCACAACGCACAAAGGACGGGCACGTAGGGGAAATCAGGTGTGGTGAAGTAGAGGAAGTGAGCGGAAATTAAGGGAGGTAGTCGGGGAAATAAGAGTGGGGGAAATAACGGGAAGTGGGAAAAGAAGGGTGGAGTAGTAGGGGACGTACGGGGAAGTAAGGGTAGTGGAAGTGGGAGAAGTGGTGGGAAATGAGGGAAGGGGAAGTAGGGAGAGTCTGATGAGCGAAAATGTGGGAAGTGAGGGGTAGATGAAGTGTGGGAAAATGTGCAGGGAAGTAAAGAGAGTGGAAAGTAGATGAAGAGGAAGCTTTCAAATAGAGGGTAAGCATAGTTGAAGTGCGGGAAAGGGAAGTAAGGAATGATTGACGTAGTAGGAGAAATGAGAGATGGGGAAGTAAGTGAGGGGAAATGAAGGGAGGTTGGTAAGGGAAATGAGGGGAAACGAAAAAGGGAAAGTGGGAAATTAACGGAGGGCAGGTAGCGGGTGAGAGAGAAAATGAGGGTAAAGGAAGTGGGGGACGTGCGGGGAAATAAGGGTAGTGGAAGTAGGTGAAGTGGTAGGAAATGAGGGGGTTTGAGGAAGTGTGTAAAAATATAGGAGGAAGTGAGTTGAGTGGGAAGTAGACAGTGAAGAAGTTGGTGAAGGGAGGAAAAGCAAAGGTTTGAAGTCTAGGGAGGGGAAGTAGGGAATAAAGAGGAAAGTAGGGGAAATAAGGAATGGAGAAGTGGGTAAATGGGGGAAAATTAAGGGAATAGGTAGACGAACAGATTGGAGAGAAAATAAGGGAAAGTGGGGAATAAAGGGAGAGGAAGTAGGGAACATGAGGCGAAACTAGGATAGAGGAAGTAGAAGAAGTGTAGGGAAATGAGGGGAAATAAGTGTAGAGAAAGTAGGAAAAGTGGTGGGAAATGAGGGGTGGAGGAGCTAAGGAAGCGGAACTGGTGGAAGTGAAGGGGCAAAAAGGAGGTAGAGAAAGTTGTGGGAAAATGTGGAGGGAATTGAGGAGAGATGAACTAGATAGCGAAGAAGTGGGCGAAGGGAGGGGAAGGGAAGGTTGAAGTGTGGGGAGAGAAAGTAGTTGATTGTAGGGAGAGTATGGGAGGAAGAGTATGAGAGTGAGAGGTTTGAACGACTTATCCACGTTTTAATAGGCTACAAAACCCTTTTTTTGTAAAATGACCAATCACAGAACAACCGCGACTTTTTTTTATAAATTTTTAATCCTTAAATGCCTAAGTTGTATGTAGAAACATATTTTTCCGCTTGAATAATTTTGTTTTTAAGAATGCATAAGACCAGTATTTTGTTTTGTAATTTTTAGGGTTTCTTAGCCCCGGGCCGAAAACCCTCATAGTATTCGTCGGGTATCCAAACATCGTACTTTTGTCCTAGGAGGGAAAATTAAGGATAGGGGGGGGGTAACAGGAAATAAGACAAGGGGAAGTAGGGGAAGTAAGGAGGAGTAATGGGAGTAAGGAGAAATAAGCAGATGGGAAGTAGAGGAAATTAGGGATGAAAAAAGTAGAGGAATTCAGGGGAGATGATGGTGAATAAGGGATAGATAAATAGAGGAAGGGAGGTGAAATTATGGTAGAGATGTGAGAGAAAGTAGGGGAAATGATTGAAAGTGATGGAGGGTAGTGAGGGAAGTGTAGGTAGCGCTAGTAGGATGGTGCGGGAGAGTGGGAGATGGAAAGTGATGGTTGGGAAAGGGAAGTAGGGGAAAGGGAAGTAGGGGAAAGGGAAGTAAGGGAAAGGGAGTGTTGGCTGTGGCGATGAGGGGAGGGGGAAGTAGAGGAGGCAGAATTCAAAGAAGAGAGGGCCTGCGAAGGGTGAAGTGAGGGTTGGGAAACAATTTTTTTATTTCTACGAATGTGTGGGATGAGAGGAAGAAAATTTTGTTAACAAATTTTGTTAACAAATTTTAAAATTCTACTAAAAATTGATTTTTTTCGAACTGGGATGATATGTAACTTACCATTATTCTCATCAGATGCGACGTAATCTTGACACACTATCGTACAAATTATTAGGCGAATCAAGAAAGATTGTTTGTCCATTTTGATAAGAAACTACGCAACGACAGAATGGAACTAACCTTATGGAAAAAAATTCGACTTTTATAATGATATTTTTTCTGCTCGGCTATAAGATTCTGTGGCAATTTCAGATTATACTGTAAATTATAGTTTACATTGTACCAGCTTGCTTCATAAACGATGTTTGTACAAGCATGAATTGAAATCTTCTAATCGTTCTTATCACACTTTTTATTATATTTGATGACCTTCTACTTATTTTTTATGTTGTTAAATTCGTATAAAGATAATCGTTTAAAAATCATTTTCAAAGGAATAATTTTTGAAAATTTTCAATTCAACTAAATTCTTACAATAAATAAATAAAAAACGAACTTTTTACGAAAATTTTAAAACGTCCATATGTTTTGCCCCCCCCCCCCCCCCCCCGCTATCTGACGTAATTTTTACGGACTAAATTTTTTCGTTGGTAAAAAAATCAAAACAGTTTAATTTTGAGTTGATTAATTATATTTTTTTTTTAATTCTCTTAAAGGAGATGAATTTTGAAACAAAACAGTTTTGTTACCCGAAAAAGATGATTCTTCAACAAAATAAATACATTTTTGACCAAGTAGTTGAATTTTCAACCAAAAGGATTAATTTTTTGTCAAAAAAGACGAATTTTTAACAAATTACATAAATATTCCACAAAATAGTTGAATTTTCAAACGAAATTTTCTATATTCTAGTTTTAAAAATCAAAAACGCTTGAATTTAAGCAAAAAAGATGAATTAAAAAAAATTGAATCTTCAACTAAAACAGATTAAATTTCAACAAAACGGCTGCATTTTCAAACAAGAAAATAAATGTTCTACCCAAAAAAGACGAATTTTTAACAAATTATATAAATATTCCACAAAGTAGTTGAATTTCCAAACGAAATTTTCTACCAAATAGTTGAATTTTTAACCCAAAAATATAAATTTTTCCAAAAATAGTTAACTTATTATGAAAAAAATTAATTTTAAATAAGAAAAACGAATTTGCAACAAAGTAGCTGAATTTTTAATTTAAAAAATGCATTTTTAAATAAAGTTGTGAATCTTCAAAAAAAAAAATTAATTTTTATAAAAGAAGTTCAAATTTCAATCAATAAATATTTGATTTTTAAAAATCAAAAACACTTGAATTTAAGCAAAAAAGATGAATTAAAAAAAAAACTTGAATCTTCAACTAAAACAGATTAATTTTCAACCAAGAAAATAAATGTTCTACCCAAAAAAGACGAATTTTCAACAAATTACATAAATATTCCACAAAATAGTTGAATTTTCAAACGAAATTTTCTACCAAATAGTTAAATTTTCTACAAAACAGTTGAATTTTCAACTCAAAAATATACATTTTTTCAAAAATAGTTAACTTCTTATGAAAAAAAAATTTAAATAAGGAAAACTAATTTGCAACAAAGTGACTTTTTTAATAAAAAAATGCATTTTTAAATAAAATTGTGAATCTTCAAAAAAAAAATTATTTTTTATAAAAGAAGTTCAAATTTCAATCACTGCGTTGATTTTCAACCTAAAATGATTAATTTAAAAAAATGTAAAAGTTGAGACTTCAACCAATAAATATTTCAGTTTTAAATCAAAATTCAACCAAATAGTTGAATTTTTAAATTGAAAAATTATCATTTTCAACCAAAAAGATTAATTTTCTACCGAAAAAAAACTAATTTTCAACAAAATACATAAATCTTCAACTAAATAGTTCACCTTTTAAACTAAAGAAGAATGATTTTACCCAAAAATTAAATATTTAAATTTGTATTTTAAAAAACGAATTAACTACAACAAACTTAAATTTTCTACCAAATAGTTAAATTTTCTACCAAACTGTTGGATTTTCAAGCCAAAATGACGAATTTTCTATTTAAAAAATTTCATTTTTCACCCAAAAATATCAATTTCAAGAAAAATATTCAATTTTCAGTTGAAGAGTTAATTTTTAACAACAGAAAAACACGATTTTCCAACAGAAAAGTTAAATTTTCAACCAAACAATTGAATTTTCAATCAAGAAGATAAATTTGCTACCAAAAAAGACGAATTTTCAACAAATCACATAAATTTTCAAAAAAATAGTTGAATTTTTAAAGTAAGGATCAATATTTTGGAACAAAACTGGAATATTTTTATTTTTAACAAAAAAAGCGTATTTTCTATAAAAAAAAGCCTCAAAGATGAATTTTCTACGAAACGAATTTTCCACCCAAAAATATGATTAAAAAAATAGCGAATTTTAAAGCTAAAAAGACGAATTGTCTCCAAAGAAGTTGACATTTGAACCCAAAAATATGAATTTTTCCAGAAAATAGTTTTTTTCAGTAAAAGAAATTAATTTCAAACCAAAAAAAGAGCAGAAAAATAATTCAATTTTCTAATGAAAAAGACGAATTTTCAACAGAATATATGAAATTTGGATCAAGCGGTTGAATTTTCAAACAAGAAGATCAATTTTTCACTCAAAAAGCCAAATTATTTACAAATTGCAATTATTTTTGATTGAACAATTTAATTTTCAACAAAAAAAGATAAATTTTCAACCAAAAATTGAATAGTTAAATTTTCAGTTGATAAAAATAAGTTTTATTTACGAAAAAAATACGAATTTTCAACAAGAAAAAAGTTGAATTTTCTACCAAACAGTTGAATTTCCTACCCCTAAATATGAATTTTTGAACAGAATAGTTCATTCTCAGTATAAAAAATTCATTTTCTACCAAAAAAGACAAATTTTCCACAAATTACGGAAATTTTCAACCAAATTTTGAAACTAGAAAGGAAAAATTTTTAACCAAAAATGGAACATTGACATTTTCATTTGAAAAAATTAATTTCAGAAAAAAACACAATTTTTTAGAAAAAATTGAAATTTCGACCAAATTGTTGAATTTTCAAGCAAAAAAAGACGAATTTTCAATAAATTACATAAATTTTGACCAAACGGTTTGAATTATCAACCAAGAAGATCAATTTTTTACGCAAAAAACCAAATTATTTACAAATTACATTAATTTTCAATTAAACAATTTAATTTAAAAAAAAAAAAATTTTTAACCAAAAATGGAATAGTTAAATTTTTAGTTGGCAAAAATAAGTTTTAATTATGAAAACAATACCAATTTTCAACAAAAAAAATGTTGAATTTTCTACCAAACAATTGAATTTCTTACCCCTAAATATGAATTTTTGAACAGAATAGTTAATTTTCAATATAAAAAATTCATTTTTTACCAAAAAATACAAATTTTTCAAAAAATTACGAAAATTTTCAACCAAATTTTCAAACTAAAGAGGGACAATTTTTAACCAAAAATGAAACATTGAAACTTTCGTTTGAAAAAATTAATTTCAGAAAAAACACAATTTTTTAGAAAAAATTGACATTTCGACCAAATTGTTGAATTTTCAAGCCATAATTTTCAATAAATTACATACATTTTGGACCAAACAGTTAAATTTGTCAACTGAAATGGATCAGTTTTGAACCATTTTCATTAAACTTTTCCACTTAAATTATAAATCTGTAAGTAAAAAAAAAAATTAATTTTTCACAAAGTTCTACTCACGACCAAGGAGTTGAATTTTTAAAGAAAAAAGATTTTTCAGTTAATTAAGAAAAAAATTTAATCAAAAATGTTTCAATTTCAAGGAAAATAGACAAGCTTTCTACGAAAAAGGTGGATGAAAAAGATGAACTTTTAACAAAGAATAATAATTTTCTAGAAAATCAAAACAAAAAGATAATTTTTAACAAAATTCATAAATTTTTAATCAAATACTTGAATTTTCAATTAATCAGCAAAGAAAGCAAATTTTCAACTGCATATGTGAATTTTCAACTAATATTATGAATCCTAAACAAAAGAAAAAAAAATTTATAAGTATTTCTACTTATGACCAAGAAGTTAAATTTTCAACCTAAAAAAGATAAGTCTTCAACCAACCAAGAAACAATTTAGTTTAAATTTAAATAGTTTAATTTTGTATATTATTATTAAACATTAAAATAAATTGAAAAATTAAAATAAAATGTTCGCATTAGAAAAAATTTAATTAACTAATTATTTTTTGAGTCCCTTAATTTGCAGTTCAGTTTTGATTACTTTGAATGAAAAAAAAAAATTATTTTGATGATTATGACAAATTTTTATGAGCCCGGAAAACAATTGAAGGTAATATTGTGAAACTTGTAAATAGGCCAGATTACCTCGAAAAACATGGTGACAAGCTAATTCCTCTAAATGGAAAAACAAGAAATATTTACTAACTTTATCTATCTTTATTCACATGAAAAATAAACTTTTTGAAATTTATGTGTAAAAAAAGATTTATTGAATTTTTTGAATTTTTGAATTATGTTTGAAAAAATAACATAATGATGATTTCGAAAAAAAAATTTTTTTTAGACTTTCATCTTTATTTAATTTTAGGCGTCCTTTTTTCAAAATAGAATCTTCAATGGCGCGCAACGCGCGCGTGTGTTTTTTCGATTTGAGTGGAAAATAATTTTCGATACAAAATAGAAATTTCGAAAACAATTTCTTTTTTAGGTTTATTTGATTTTTCGATTATATCAATATAATTTTCCTAGGTTTCTTGAGAAAATTAAAAAAAAAATTTTTAATCTCAGATATGTCAATAACTTATCCAGAAAATTTCTAAGAAAGTTTTTTTATTTTAAAGAACTTTACAAAATTTTAGGAAAACTTCAGTCCAGCTTGAAAGCTATTTAGAACTTATGGAAATTTAAAAAAAAAAAAAATATTTGATGAATTTTCGGAAATCTTTGAAAGTTTTCAAATATTTTTAATCTCTTCAAAACTTCTCACATTTCTAAATAACTTTTTAATTGACTCGAATTATTCTTAAAATTGCCTCAAAATCTTTCAGATTCTTTTTTGAAAATGTTGTAAATCTGCTGAATTGTTTTAAAATGTTTGAAAATATTCTGTTAAAATTAATTTAAAAAAATTAAAAATCACTTTAAATTCTCTCAGGAATCTTCAGAAAATATTTGCATTATTATCTTGAAATCTTTCAAGATTTTTAAAAAGCTTTTAAAAGCTTTTGTTCAAAATCTTAAAAAATCTACACTTTGTTTTCAATTTTTTAGAAATCTTTCCAAATTTTTAATTATTTAAAAAAAATTGACAAAACTTCTATATATTTTCTGAAATGATTCAAATTTTTCCTACATTTTTTTAAAATTTGTCAAAACTGATAAAATTACCTTAAAATTTTCCAGATTTTTTTTTACAGCAAAAAAAATATTTGAAATGTTTTAAAAACATTTTGAGTTTTCCTAGAAATGTTAAAAAAATGTTATTCTCTCGAATCATTAAAACTTTTTAAAAAGCTTCTAAATTTTTTATTCAAAATCTGAAAAAATCTACATTTTTCAGTTTCTTTAAATTCGTTAAAAAAATTTTATTATTTTTCAAATTTTTGAAAAGCTTGTAGATATCTTTTCAAATGCTCCTAACTTTTCCTGAAATTTGTGCACAATCTTTCAAAACTAAAAAAATTGTCTTAAACTCTTCTAGACTTTTTCCGATATTTTTAAAAATATTTTGAAATGTGTTAAAATATTTTTAAATTTTCTCCAAAAAATGATTTTTCAAAATAAAAAATCACTTGAAGTTATTTCAGGAATCTTAGAAAATTTGTGTACTCTCTTGAAATATTTCTAAATTCTTAAAAAACTTCTAAATTTTTGTTCTAAATCTTGAAAAATTTACATTACGTTTTCAATTTTTTCATACCTTTTCAAATTTTTAAAATTGTTGCGAAATTTCTATATATTTTCTAAAATGATTAGAATTTTTCTTCAAAATTTTTTAAAAATATTTCAAAATTTAAAAAAATTACCTTTTGAATTTTCCAGATTTTTTTTAATAATTCAAAAATTTATTATGAAATGTTTTAAAATCTTTTTAAATATGCTCTCAAAATTAATGTTACCAAATAAAAAATCATTTTAAATTTTCTTAGGCATCTTTAAAAAAATGTTATTCTCTTGAAATCCTCAAGATTTTTAAAAATCCTATAAATTGATTTTTAAATTTTCTTCAAAAATTAATTTTCGAAATAAAAGATCATTCGAAGTTATCCCAAGAATCTTAGAACATTTTTTCATTCTTTCAAATTCTTATAAAGCTTCTGCATTTTTTGTTCGAAATCTACATTTTGTTTTCAATTTCTTAAAATATTTGAAAATTTTATATTATTATAAAAATACGTTGCAAAACTTTTATATATTTTCTAAAATGATTCGAATTTCTCCTAGAATGTTTCAAAACTGAAAAAATTACCTTACAATTTTTTAGATTCTTTTTTGATAATTTGAAAAATATTTTGAAAATTGTCTATTCAAAATGTTCAAAAATTCACATTTGTTCCCATTTTTTTAAATTTCTATTGAATCTTTCAGATTTTTTACGATATCATCAGAAATCTTTTGAAATTAATTTTTAAAAATTATTTTCAAATTTGAAATTATTCAAAATGTTTTAGAATACTTATACATATCTTTCAAAAGGATTCTAATCTTTCCTAACATTTTTTAAAAAACTTTCAAAACTAAACAAAATTGTTTTCGATATTTTTAGAAATCTTTGAGAAACTTTTTAAATTTTGATTTTTTATTATTATTTATTTATTATATTATTTATTTTATTATCTTGAAACCTTTGAAAATTCTTAAAAAGCCTCTAAATTCTTTGTTCAAAATCTTCAAAAATCTACATTTCGATGAAAATTCTCTGAAATATTTTCCAATTTGATATTATTTGAAAAAACTTTGCAAAACTTCTATATACTTTCTAAAAAGATTCGAATGTATCCTAAAATTTTTTTAAAGAATTTCTAAACTAAAAAAATTACCTTGAAATTTTCCAGAATTCTCTTGACACTATAAACAATATTTTGACATATTTTGAAATATTTTCAAATATTGTTTTAAAATTAATGTTACCAAATAAAAAATCATTTAAAATTTTTAATTATTTAAAAAAAAATTTTTAACTTGTACATATCTTTTAAAATGATTCTAATTTTTCCTAAAATTTCTGAAAAATCTTTTGAAAAATTTTAAATTATTTTTCTAATTTTTTAGAAAATTGTTCATATCTTTCAGAATGATTCTAATTTTTTCTAAAATTTGTGAAAAATCTTTCAAAACTAAAAAAATGCCTAAAGTCTTCTAGATTTTTTTCGACAGCTTAAAAAATCTTTTAAAATTTTCAAGAATCTTTTTACATTTTTTTCAAAAATTAATCTTGAGAACCAAAAAATCATTTGAAGTTATCCCAGGAATATTACAAAAAATTTTTTATTTTCATGAAATCTTTCAAAATTCTTGAAAAGCTTCTAAATTTTATGTTCGAAATCTTTAAAATCCAACATTTTGTTAAATTTTTTTTGAAATTTTATAATCTTCTCAAAATTTTTAAAACTTTAAAATGTCTTTGAAACAATTCAAAGTATTTCTAAAATTTTTCAATATTAAAAAAATTGTCTTCAATTTTTCCAGATGCTTTGAATAACAAAATTATCTTCTTTTAACATGGTATAAATTTTAATCCGGAATAATTCCATCTTCACCCACTCACATGAAAGTAGAAAACATATTTGTAGCAAATGACTCCACAGAAAAAAAGTTATGAATTATGTTAAATTTTTAAAAAATTCTTCTAAAATCGTCAAAATCTTTTAAAATTACCCAAAAATTCCTTGCAATTTTCTACAATCCTAGAAAATTCTTTGAGATTTCATTCAATTCCTCGGAATCTCTCAAAATACACTATAATTAAAAAATCCTTTGAAAAAATCTAAATTTCCCAAATCCTATGAAATACCAGAAATCTTTTTAAATTTCGTGTAAAATCTTAAAATCTTCGAGATCTTCTAAAACTGCTTAAAAATATTTTTAAAAATTAAAATTTTTTTTGAAAATATTAAAATTTTGTCAAACCTCAAAAATCCTCTTAACATTTAGTTTTATTATGAGTAATTTAAGTTGAGAAATAGTTTATTGGCATCCTTTTCTCAAGAAATAATTTTGTTCATCACTAAGAGTGTAGTAGGTCAAAAAAAGTATCCTGACTACGAATACCTTGGTTATTTTTTCGGACACCTAGTCATTTTTTGTTGGAACAATTTTTTTTTATATTTTATTATTTAAAAAAATAATAATTTATGAAATTCATAGATCATTTCGATCAATTCAAAAATATAAATTCACAATAAATACAAAATTAAAAAATGATACAAAAAATTTTTAAATACAAAGACAAATCAGAAAAATCAAATTTTTTATTTGTAATGATAATTTTTCGAGCTGGAAAAAGGAAGGGAAAAGTTCTCTCGTACCCTATCCCTTTCCCAGCTTTATGATTTCTTTACAAAAAATGTCAGAATTATTCTATTTGAAAATTTATGATCAAGAAGTCTTTTCCGTTTTTGCATCAATTTTGAATTATGTAAGTGAAAAAAGTTTTACCATAAAAAATCGTGTTTTCAAATATTAGGCATTAACATAGCTTCCTACTATCCAATGAAATGTATTATTATAGGTCAATCGATTCGTCTCGAACCAAGAAATCTTTTATATTTTTTCAACAACTTTGAATTATGCTAATGAAAAAAGTTTTACTTTAAAAAACCGATTTTCAAAATATATAAATTACCATAACTTCCCTACTC
>CAKNYM010051013.1:0-11897 GCA_932195095.1 Andricus curvator
AAAAGTAACGAGATTCCGCCGGTCAATCGCATTGACTCCGTCTTGATTGGCTCCCCCAACTCTAGGGTAGTCGGCATTGTTGTCCGACCCATTGTCGGGAGCCCTGCGCGTTCGATTGTTTTGAACCGCACTTCCTACAACTATGTTTGGTGTTGTCATTGTTGTTCCCACGAGCAGCTAGGGAAAAGTGTTAGTCCATCCTTGTAGAGCCCCGCGTGCAAGGATAAGGCTGATACTCTGAGAGGTCGCCCGGTATCCCAGAGTCACCGTTTGAGACACCTTACCCAGGTGCCATTCAGATTTCGGCACGGTTGTTACGCCTTCGCTTAGGAGTTATTCCTTCGGGACCATCCCTGGACAATTGTCCGCGACTGCTCTATCCGCAACCCGAGGACGCGTCCGGTGGCTTTGTCATAGGCCCTTCGGTTCGATTCCCAAGGAATCAAAACCGAATACCGAATATATATATATATATACTACATATATACCTAAACTAAAAATGGTGGCATCCCGTCTAAAAATGGCAGCATCCGGCTAGGTTCCCATACTTTCTCTGAAACCTCTGTATCTATAAGCGGCCATATTGGAAATATTTGTTTCCAATTTTTATCACGAGGCTTCACCCCCGTCGTGCTACCCACAATAGGCCTCTCTCGGATGGAGGCCATGGTTCAGTTGGGAGTGGCAATAGGGCCGAACCAACGCGACGACCAGGCAATGGCCCCGGACAAACGCGAGAACATCCTTTTAAATGATCGGACCAACTCAGGAGGGACGTCCTTACCTGTTGGCAACGAATCTCACCTTCGCGAAGAGGATTCATGCAGAGGTTACATGAGGGTTAGGTCAATATGAACTAGGAATATGCTCATAAAACGCCTCAGCATTTAAAAAATCAGGTATCCTTTTTGCGAAAAAACGGATATGAAGCTTTTTATCTAGAAGAGCAACATCCTCCAGCGAACATAACACCCGTTCCAGCAAGACCACCTTATTTGCAGATAGCTGATAATGCCAACATGAGAAGTAGCAGAACAAAAATTCACCAAAAAGTCTTTCTCAGGATGGAAAAATTAGCTGAAGCTAATACTGCTCTCCCCGATTTGCTAAGAAGACGGTCTCCTTGCTTAGCGACAATAGAAGTAACGATACATCAGTACACCTGAGTAAGACTCGCAAGTGTATTGCACAGCTTCAGTTTCAAATTAAAACGGCGAGATGACATGCATCAAATGTTCAGTGCGTGATTAGCTACATAACATCAAATACAAAATTCACTCCAAAAGTTAGTGCACTTGCTCGAAACTTAAGGAAAGCTAATCACACGCTGCACGAGTGTAAACTGTTGACTATCATGCAGCACTGGACAAAAAAAAATAAGATATCTTTCAAGAGCAAAGAGCGCCATGAACGGCGAGTAAAGTGGACACATGAAAATTCCACCTTTTCTACTCATCCTTCCCGTCTGTTCAAAAACACGTCATGTGCCGATAAAAATCTGCCTAGTGGAGAAGAGATTCAAGTCTTCTGGGAGCAAGTATATGGAGATACTTATCAGCTAAATGAAGGCGCTTCAGATATATCACTCTTTCGTAGTTTTTGCCAAAGGCAAAGGTTACAAGGTTCAGGGGAAGTATGTCCACTAATTACTGCTGAAGAAGTGAAGAAAGTTATCGCTAGATCTAAGAACTTTTCACTGCCAGGGCCATATAAAATCAACAACTTTTGATGGAAGAAGTTCACTTCTACGCACCAACATCTAGCTCGTATATTTACTACTTTCTTAAAAGAGAACAACCCATCCCGCAGTAGCTAGTGGAAGGATGCACGGTACTGATCCCTAAGATCGGAGATTTGTCAAGTCCAAAGAACTACAGGCCCATAGCTCGTTTAAACACCAGATTCAAGCTATTCACTGGCATCCTCAAAGAGAGGATATTAACATCTATCGAACCGGTATTGAGTGCAATAGTTTAACAACGTGGATGCAAGACAGGGCTGGCAGGTTGCAGGGAGAACTTGTTAATAGACAGGTGTATTACCCAGGACTAGATCAGGTATCGACGCAATCTGTCCTTGGCTTGGATTGATTGCCATAAGGAATTCGATAACACGAACGATGAGCTACTTATCAAGCACCATGAGTGCCTGGAGGTGCATCCAAAAATATTGAGATGCAGAAAAGAGCTTATGTTCTTGTGGCGGACAAGATTTGTCATAACATCTGATAAAAGACAAGTGACTACCAGCTGTATCACATATAAAAGGAGGGTGTTCCCAGAAGACTCTCTAAGTCCGATACTTTTCTGCATCTCCCTCTTGCCTCTATCAATTCAAAAGAGGACCTTAACATCCTTGTGGCGGCGGTAAATAGATACTATATAGCGATTGGCATGAGCTTGGGACTAAACAAGTGTCCATGCGTCCACCTACACCAAGGAAGACTAGAAACTACATCATCGCGTGACGATCAGGATGTTCAACTCATGGGCGGAAATACCATTTAACATCTTGGTAATGGAGAAACATATACATATCTTGAAATACCCCAAGCGAAACCCCAAAATGTGCGTGTGTTAAAACCGGCCCTTGAAAAAAGGTATCGACAAATTCTCAAAAAAATTTGGGCTTCCAAATTATCTGAGAAGAATAAGACCCAGGCTACCAATATGCTGGCCGTTCCTATACTGCTCTACACGTTTGGTGCAGTAAAATGGAACTTCGATGAGTTGAAGCAACTTGACCGAAGCACACGCAAGATGATGACAATCCATCGAAGTCATCATCCTAGATCTTCCGTACCTCGAATATACCTCCCTTGAGATAAAGTGGCTTGCTAAGCTTGGAGTGTCTTCATCGAAGAACGGTTTTGGCTACAGCCTGCTCAGTTATAAATAGCACGGATTCTCTTATGCGACTCGTACAACAACACGATGTCGTCAATGCTGCGGAGTTTCTATACCGTGCCGCAGATAGGGCCGCAGAGGAGCTTGGTGTCCCATTTGATTCCAGCGACACTACACATGGCCTAGCATGACTAAAACCTTCGGTGCTCGAAAGTCTTATACATGGAGCATAAAATTCGCTTCTACTAAAAGAACATGCTGACATGCCCCTTCATGATAAATGCTACGGCATTATATGTAGAGAAGAGCTCTCGATGGGTCTGCCCAACATGTTTCTCAAGTCTGCTGGATTGAGATTGGAGACTGAGGGATTTCGTTTTGCTTGACAAGACGGCGTTATAAACACCGTAGTTTACCGCGAGCGCATAATGAATGTACTTGTAGGCGATACCAACTGCCAAGCGTGCAAGCAAGAGCCAGAAACACTTGGACATGTTCTCAGTGGATGCACAAGGTATGCATGCGACTTCTGTGGTGTTGATCTGTTGCCCGTCTTGCCATACGCCCAGGGGGAACTCGAGTCGGTTGTGGAGAATGATTAGTGCAAGATCTTCTAGAATTTCTCATTCTCCACCACTCAACGTATCAGTGCTACAAAGCCTGATATTGTCCTCTAAGATCTGAAGACGAAGATCATTTACGTGATTGAATTCTCGGCACCAGCCGATGGTAATACCACGGCAAAAGAGCAAGAAAAACAGGCGAAATATCAAGCACTTCTTTTCGAGCTGAGCAGGCTGTACCAATTCTAAAAATTCCATCTTGTAGTTCTCCTAATCGGCTGTCTTGGATGTATGGAAGCTTCATTTCTTAGCCAACTCAACAAAATCCCGGCTTGCCAGCGTTAGGCTCAGTCAATCGCGAGCCGGATGCAAAAGGCTGTTCTTCTGGGATCACTTCATCTGGTCATTCAACACTGTTCCTCATAAAATTATACAAGGATTGGTTGCTCTGAAAAAGTATCTAGAGGGGAAACTTTCATCTCCAACTGTGCCGTATGCCGTGTAAGGTCATCCGCGGCTAGAGACCGGGCTCCAAGGAACAGTGTTGTACGAATTCTCTTGCGTAAATTTCCCGCTTTTGCTTACTTTCTGAGATAGAAGGAGCAGGAGTGAATGACGTACACGTTCCAGTTGCGTCGGGATTGGTTGATTTAAGAAACCATGATCGTAGCTTCCAGAGCCTACAACTTCCATAAATAAAAAAATGATGTTTATCAACACTTTGTTCGCAACTGTATTAAAATGTTTCACGAGGATTTCGAAGAATTAAGAATCATTTTTGACAAATACTTTTTCACACAGTGCAGAAACATAGTACAGAAAATAAAATTATGAAAATGTTACAAATGTGGAAACATGATATGTATGGACATTTTTTTTTATCTAATTCTTAATAAAATTGAGCAGAATAGGCCGGGATTAGTTTGCTCTTTCATATAGTATATTTTCACAATATAATGTTCATAAAAATCGGGTATACATTTGAGAATAAGTAAACTAGAATCATATTTATTCAAGAAATTCTATATTTCGTTCCATTCAAACATAGTTATATATAAATTATTATATATAAACTATTTTGCGCTTCTACTTATCAAGGGAATAGTATTTCGAAAAAATAAATCGTCTGCGGATAAAATTTGAAAACGACCGTTATAACGTGAGGTTATTGATCATTAAACCTCGAGTGAAGTCATAGAAAAAACTGGCATATTCTTGATTACAAATTCAGTTAATAAAAATAATTATTCTACAGGTTTGCTTATTTCAGTGATGAATCCTGGTACAAATAAATTGACCCTGCTGAGCGAAAAATAGAGAAAATAATACCAAAAATTACTGTTAAGCCTAACGAGAGATTAGCACAACATTTCTCGTCATTATCTACCCAATAATTCATTTCTTCTTCAAATTTTCGTCCAACAACAGTCACATGATTTAAAATAAAAATGAGATCCTATAGATTGTTTTCTATCACATAATAAAATATTTTTAATCATTAAAATCTATTTGAAGGCACTACTTTTCATTTGTACAATTGTTGCAGAATATCATTAGTAATTATATTTAACTAATACAAGACAACCCGCGTGGAAAAATGTCGTGGCGTTTTACTGTTTCTGTCTATTCCACCTTGAGTCGACACTGGCGCGCCACAGGCTGCCTTTCCAGTGGCTAGACTGGGATGTAACGCTCGGATTGACTAGTTTCTACACAGGTCGTCTATTTTGATAAAAAATAATTAATGATTAAACTGTATCATTATTTTTTATCACACAAATGTCTAACATATAGATTTTGAAATTAATTAAAAATATATGAAAAAGTGTTTGTACACAAAAAAGTTAAGAAATGAGTTTCCGCAAATATTGTATATACGCTTGGTGTCGAAGTTTTGATGTAACTTCATATTATGTTGATGTAACTTTGTCCTGTTGCCTTAACACACTCAGCCATCCGAAAGTTAAAGAAATTTCATTTTTGTCGGATATGAATTTCAATTCATTACATCGTAATATTTATTTCAATAAAACATGAATAATTCTTAAACATTAAAAAGGCTTGATGTGTGAATAAATCATTGAAAATAATAAAATTTGTATGACTATACTTGCGATTAGACTAAAAAATAAATAATTATTGTTATTTATTTGAAATAATTAATAAATTAGGCTTAATTATCACTTACGCAATCAATAAATAATTAAAATAAATTAAATAAATCATTTATGTTAAAATTTGATTTTCTGGCATATCATAAATATAATGCATGGCATTATACATATTATAATCATTATAAATTTAATATAAATTTATTATAACTTTACTATATAATTCAAATGAAAGAAATTTTTTGCAAGCATTATTTGAAAAAATCGTGGTTAAGAATACAGTTCGTACATTAAGATTTCAACTACCTTCAATAATTATTGTTTATTATCTTCAATATGTAATACTGTACATTTAATTATTACTTGAGCATTTATGCAATTATCTATTGTAACTTCCTAAATCTTTTATTAAAAAATGATTATTTTCTGAATTCACTTCTACAATTTATTTTTGTTTAATCCCAAACCGCGATTCTGTCTAGAAACTACATAAAATCCGGACAGTCTTCATACGAGTTTATTCAAATTCGTAACGAACTCCTAGATAGCGCCAAGACTCGGACTGGACTGCAGAAAGGTTTGAATCAAACATGTAGCAAAACTAGACAGGGTCAGTGTGGCGCCAGGCTAGTATTGCGTGCATAGACAGGCTTGAGAAAATCTGTACTGGCTTTAGCATGATTCAAGACTGCCACGAAATTTTTTAAACACGGGAATTTCCAATGTTGCGTCTACAGGAATTGTATCATTAATTTCCTTATTGGAAAGTAGAAGGTTCCAGACATATGCCCATTTGGATTGGATAATACTTTTTTTGTTGTTGTTTTTTTTTCGAAAAATGGACCACCCTACAGCCAATAATGCTTCAAGTTTCTTTCTTAAGTTAGATTATTCGCCTATCTCGGCAGCACAATTTTAACTCTTTCATAGTTATTTTATTAGTAATATCTGCCCTAGGAGCCATAAATGGAAACTCATTTCCCAATATGATTACTCCAATGGTATACTATTGATTCTTTTCCTTATTTGTTCCTACATACCAAAAACCTGCTACTAAACTTTGAGGTGAAGATAAAAAATCTTCGAGAAGGATGAACTGCAACATCTTTATGTGACCAAGCTATTTCTTTGAAAAAATATTAGTAGTAAATAAATTACTATATTAGTCATTACATCAATTTAATAAATTATAGCTTTTATTTTGCAGATAAAAATTAGTTGATAGATTAGAGAAACTAAATAAAAAAGTCCGGAAGGGGTTATTCCAATTGTAAGGATTTCGAACAGGAAATAAATACACTGAAATTAAAATTACACTTTAAATTATAGATATTATTTTATTACCTACATATCATACTAATCGCTATATCATTCGTCGTTCTTAACTATTTAGATTTCATTAATATGTTTTCCCACACTAAAGTCGAAGAAATAGTCCAGATTTATGATATTGTTATTTCAAATTTAGAGTTACTAAAGTTGATAATTACGCAATCGAAAGAACTATATTGTTGGAAGACATGATAATATTTTTTTTTTCCTACAAAAAATTTTTCAACTTTAGCATACAACTGTATTTAAATTGAATACTGACAAAATTATCACTAATAACGAGAAGGTAGAATAAACGAATGATTTTTATTAAACCTTTCTTCGCAAGTGTGTTTGAAAAAATGTAGATACATAATATTATTGAGATTTTTTTGTTCTGATTCTTAACAAAATTAAACAGGGTTGGCCAGGATTAGTTTCTCCTTTTATACAGTATATTTTCACAACGAAATGTACGCAAAAAGCACTCATACATTTAGATTTGACAAAACTGTTTGTTTTCTGAAATTAAAAATAGGCCATCCTACAGCCAGTACTGCTCTAAGTTTTATTCTTCGTTTATCTCGGCAGCACGAATGTTATGCGGCCCGAATGATTTGTGGAACAGTTTATTCAGAGGATCTTCTTTCGATATTGCTACAAGCACGCTGGCATGGTCGCCATCTATGCGTACTTTAACTCTTCCCAAGTTATTAGAAAGATACGCGCTAGGATCCATGATTGGAACCAAAACTCCATTCACGATTGCTCCAATGATGTACTCTTGACTCATTTCCTTGTATGTTCCAACATGCCAAAAGCCTATTACGAAACCCTGAAAACCTTCGAAATGGTGAACGTGAAGTTGAATGGGAAAAGGATGAACTGCGTTATCTTTATGTGGTCGAGCTAATACTGTAATAGAAAAAACATGAGTAGGAAATTAATTATAGTATTAATAATTTAATTAATCTAATAAATCATAGCTTTTACTAAACAAGCAAAAATAATTGTTAGTTGAGATAAATTCAAGAAAAATGTGTCCGAAAAAAGATATTTCAATTTGAACTGCTTCGAATATAAGATAAGTATAATGCAATAAATTAATGATGCCCTTTAAATTATAGATATTATATTTACTAATAGGATTGGGGAAAAATACCAAGACGAAACAGAGAATACCAATCACCGGTTTCATTTTCTCGGAAGAAAGAAAACTTATGAAAAATATCGTTAAGAGTCTAACTAATGAATATTCTTCAAAATGTTTCAGTATATATTATACTAATCGCTATCTCATTCGTCATTCTACATTATTTGTATTTCATTATAATCTATTTCTCCAACACTGAAGATTTATGATATTATTATGTCAAATTTAGAGGGACTAAAATTAATTATTACGAAATGGAAAGATCTCTATTTGTTGGAAACCATGATAATATTTTATTTTTCGTGAAAAAAAATTGCTTGAACTTTAATACGAGTATACAACTGTTTTTAAATTGAATGCTGACAAAATTATTAGTGATAATGATGAATAATAATAAATAAACAAATTATGTATATGAAACCTTTGTTCGTAACTGTATCAAAAGGTTTTACGTGGATTTCGAAAAATTAAGAATCATTTTTGACAAATCCTTTTACACCGTGCTTCTTGTTTGTCTCCATAATGTATCGAAATATATAATATTTGAAATATATTTGAGAAAATAAAATTATGAAAATGCAAAAAATGTGGATAAATAATATGTGTGGACATTTTTTCATCTGTTTCTTGATAAAATTAAGCAGGATAGGCCAGAATTAGTTTCTCTTTCATATAGTATAGTTTCGCAATATAATATACACAAAAATCGGGTATACATTTGTATAGAACTATTCAATTTTATGTTCCTGAAAGATATTTATTATCTAAGTATTTTTAGTAAATTAAAAACGTAATTTTCTTTTGAGGTATCTACGAATGTTTGATTTTTAGGGAAGTCTGCTTGTCTGGATCCACATTTTCTTACGATTTTTACACCTAAGAACCACACAATAACTCCGATATAAGGCCAGTTTCGGGGGTCGCCCCGCGCTGGCCGTGGCACTAAATTAGTCGTTGGAAACGTGAACAGTCAGGGTCGTATAACCACTTCTGTTGGATTTTTCTCCCGCTTTTGTCGCTCCCGCTTACTGCTCCCGCTTACTGCTCCCGCTTACTGCTCCCGCTTACTGCTCCCCCGTACTCACCGGTTTTATCGCTCGGTACTGGTTGCGACGCATGGTTGACATTGCCTGTGCGCCAGCATTTCCAGGAAGAACTAAATCAGTCGGCCTTATATTGGAGTTCTTGTGTATAGCGATACAGGATAAGGTTATACTATACAGTTTAGATTTCAAGGTAAGTAAAAGCAGAATCATATTTATTTCAGAAATTCTAAATTTTGTTTCATTCAAACAAAGTTATCCATTAATTATATATAAACTATTGAGCGCCTTTACTCCTCAACGAACAAAGTATTTCAAAAAAATAATTCGTCTTCGTATAAATTTTGAAAATGACCGTTATAACGTGAAGTTACTGTTTACTAAACCTCGAGTGAAGTAATAGAAAAACTGGCATATTCTTATTTATAATTTCAATTAATAAAAATAATTATTCTAGAGGTTTTCTCGTTTCAGCGATGAATCCTGGTACAAATAAGTTGACCCTGCTGAGCGAAAACTACAGAGAAAATAAAAACCAAAAATTACTGTTAAGCCTAAAGAAAGATCAGCCAAATATTCCTCGTCATTATTCACCCTAAACTTAATTTCTTATTTCAATTTTCGTCCACCAACAGTCAAATATTTAAAAATAAAAATGAGATCCTATACACCAGAGTCTCACTATTTGAACGCACGATCGCACGCGTTATATGAATTCCTAGAATTGCTGTTACCCGCAGTTTCTCAGGGGACAGGGCGAGAGACGGTTGCGACTCCGCCTCTGAAGTGATGCATGCACTACTACTTAGTCAAGTAGATTGCGCAATATTATGGAAACGGTTCAAGCGGCCCTGACTATTTACCTTTCTCTGTACGCGCTATATGAACAAGGCTATTTTCAGGCAACCCCCGAGATTGTTCATTTATCGAGACTCTGGTGTATTTCTTAACTTAGATTATTCGCGTATCTCGGCAGCACGCATGTTTTATGTCCCGAATTACTTGAAGAGCAGATGATTCAAATGATCCTCTTCCGATATTGGTAAAATCTCCTTGACATTGCTGCCGTTTTTGCTAATTTTAACTCTTGCATATTTATTATGAAGAGCTGCCCTAGTAGCCATAAATGGAAACAAATTTTCCAATATGATTACCCCTATGATGTACTCTTGATTAATTTCCTTATTTGTTCCTACATATCAAAAGCCTGATACTAAACTCTGAAGTATAGTTAAAAAATCTTTGAAAAAGATCAACTGCGTAATATTTATGTGGAGAAGCTAATTTTGCAAAAAGAAAATATTAGTAGAAAATTAATTATTGTATTAGTTATTGAATTAATTTAATAAATCATAGTTTTTATTTTTAAAACAAAAATTAATTGATAAATTAGAGAAATTCAATAAAGATAAGCCCGGAAGGAGAGATTTGAATTCTAAGGATTTCAATTGGGAAATAAATATGTTTTAATTAATAATTAACTTTATATTATAGATATTAGTATAGTAACTATATATCATACTAATGGCTATCTCATTCGTCATTCTAAACTATTTGTATTTCATTAATATGTTTTTCCTACACTGAATTTAGAGGAACTCATAAGTTAATTATTATGCTATAGAAAGATCAATATTTGTTGGAAGACATGATAACATTTTAGTTTTCGAAGAAACGAATTTGAAGCTTTAATATAAAACTGTATTTGAAATAGAATGTTGACAAAAACGATCAGTAATAACGAGAAGGTAAGATATAAGGCTCGATATACTCATACACGACATTTACATACCTTATATTTGCGCGGTATCAGCATGCACGGTCGGCCCTCGCGTCTAAATAAGAATGGGAGTTCTTCTCTGAAAGTATCGCCTTTACGGTTCATGCACATCAGGGTGGTTCTTATTTTTCACTTTTATAATTTCTTTGGCCTCACCTCCCACTTTTGTTCGAACGCCAAAAAAAAGTTTCCTCCAAATCTGAGCGAAATCGGTTAATATTTAGGGGTCGCGCAAAGACCATGAAGTTTCCTATATTGATTTAACATGGAAAAAGTTAGCTTTTTGTAAATCTAATATTTAAAGTTAATGAAATCTTAACAATAATTCCGTGTTTCAGTATGTTGTTTAAAAATATTCCGTGAATAAGAATCAATCATAAATGTTGAGGATGGATGGCTTTAAGCCACTCTTATGGGCCCCCAAAAGAAAACCCCATAAGTGCCAAATTTGAATTTTACGTAATATTGCGATTTTTTACGTTTTTTCAGATTTTTTAAAATAAATTATCATTAATCGGTCATTTAAGAATACTAAGTCATATTTTAACTAATTTTCAATTTTGTAAATAATTTTTTGCAACACGCACCTCAACAGTTGACGTTTTCATGCTTCTAAATTGTGCCAGAAGGTCCTTATTTGAGCAGACTGTGTGCGAACAATTTTCGCGCATGCGCAGTTTGAAGATGGCTTACTTTAGGCACTGGTGAAACAGCTGCGCATGCGCACTTCGAGATGAGGTACTTCAGACACTGGCATAAGTAACTTTAAACACTGGTGTTAGTATCTTCGTCAAATAAATTTAGATTTAACTTGAACAAATATTTTAATGATTGAAGTTTTGTTTTTAGGGTTTCGTAGCCCCCCCCCCGGGCAAAAGAGCATAAACGCCAACATTTAAAAAAAATAATTTTTGTTCAAACAAATTTTTTTGTTTCAAAATTTTTTTTTCAAACATTTTTTTTCACACAATTTTTGTTCAAAATTTTTTTTTCACAACATTTTTTTTCAAACATTTTTTTGCGCAAAATTTTTTTTTCAGAACTGCAATATAAAATTAGTATTTTTCGTTACCTCCTCTTAACAACTTTT
>CAKNYM010051013.1:11997-28766 GCA_932195095.1 Andricus curvator
ACAAAATTTTTTTTCAAACATTTTTTTTTCACAAAATTTTTTTTCAAACATTTTTTTTCACAACATTTGTTTTCGAACATTTTTTTTCCAAAATTTGTTTGCACAAAATTTATTTTTCAGTACATTTGAAAAAATTTTTGTTTCCAAACATTTTTTTAAAAGTTTTTTTTCAAAAAAATTTCTTTACTCCACTCTATGCAATATAAAATTAGTATTTTTCGTTACCTCCTCCTAACAACTTTTTCGGACGGGCGTTGCAAAAAATGGCGTGTGATATACGTGCGCGTAGGTGATTGGTAACTCGTGTGATTGCATCATTCGCCTGCGGCTCGAAGCACTCGTCTACGTTTTCGTACTCGCTTCGCTCGTGTGCTAACCACCGAGTCATGCTTCGAACCTCCGGCTTATGCTGCAAAATTCACACTCGCACACAATCACCTATTTTGCGCACTTGTATAACAAATAACTATTATTTTACGGATTTGATGTGTTTTTTATCGGTAGAGAGGACAAAATGCGCTTCTTTACATTTTTCCCCATATTGAATTGGTATGAGTTATTTATTTGTTTTGCATACAATCCGTCGAATGAAATACATTTTTTAAACAATTTGAATTTGTTTAAACGTTCACGAGTATTAATAAAAAACAAATTAGTACTTTAAAGTATTAAAATCTGTCGAAAATTTGGTGGGATAAAATGTTTCTCCTGCCTTTTTTAGGTAAAGTGTATACTTGAACATTGAAGAAACACGCATTCTTAAAATCATTGTGTAATCATTTGACGACTTACCTGGACATATGAAATATGACTCAGTATTCTTAAATGACCGACTAATGATTATTTATACAAAAATTGTCGGAAAGCCCATTAGAGTGGCTTGAAGTCATTCACGATCAAAATTTATGATTGATTCTTATTCTCTGACAAATTCTGAACAACATACTGAAATACGAAATTATTTGTCACACTGCATCACCTTTAGATTAGATTGACAGAAAGCGGACTTTTTCTTATATGTATGTTAAATCAATGGGAAACTTCATGGTCTTTGCACGACCCCTAAATAATAACTGATTTCGCTTAAATTTGGAGATTTTTTTCGGAATTCGAACGAAACTGAGGGGGGGAGGGGGTGCGACTAAAAGAGTTAACAAAAATTGACCAAGTATAAATGAGAACCACCCTAATGCACACAGAAAACTTTCAGGCATTGTCACCTACAATCCTTAAATCGTAATTTCTAACTCTTTATTGAACAGGAAAAAGATTTTTCGCAAGTATTAAAAGATTTTACGTGGATTTCTATAAGTAAAGAAAATTTTTTTTCACATTCTCAAATAATATTAATAATTATTGTATTGAAATATATGATATTCAAACTATATTTGAGAAATAAAAACTATGAATATACATCAAAATCTAGATAAATAGTATTTATTGAGTTTTTTTATTCTGATTTAAAAAAAAAATAAACAGGAGAGGCCGGAGGATTAATTTCTTCTTTTATACTGTATATTTCCACAACAAAATATAACCAAAAAGCGTGTATACGTTTAGATTTAACAAACATTTTTATTTTTTGCTTTCTCAGGATTTATGATGGAAGGTATTATAGTCATGTGAATTTGGACCTATCAAGTTTTCGTCAATTCTCGATATTGAGACCCCCTGAGTATGAAAGAATTGTTTTTATGAACATATCCTTCTGTCGGTATGTCTTTTTGTAGGCTGACGACGTGATAACTTTCGAAGACATTTTTTATAATCACAATTTCTTTTGGTACACTTTTTTGTAGTCCAAAAAGACAAGTCAAGTTCGTTAGCCAGCCTTCTGCCACCAATATTTATGGTTTGTGCCATGAATTCATTTTTCATTTTCAAAAATAAAACTGAGAAAATTAAATAATCAATAAATAAAATAAATGTAATCAAAATCCAGGGACGTGAACACGCGGTTCACGAATGGAATGGAAACAGATTTGATGACTCCGGCGATGTGTGTGACAGAAGCCTCTGAAAGGAAAACGAATGTCCAACGTTATCAGAAATGCATTCGATGTAACGAGTTTTTTCGTGACAGTAAACTGACTACCCACTTGCATGATCAGGCAGTGGAGGACGAAGACAATAATGTTGGGAATGGCATTCATTGTCAGCTTTGTTTCGAATCCTTTTCATTATTAAATGCCCTGAAGATTCACATACAAGATCATTTCTTCGATTCCAGAGCAATAAGTTCCGAGTTTAGAATAAAACCAGATATAAAATAACAAGAGCAAGTCAATGAGAAATATTATTGTTCTCAGTGCAAGGAACAGTTCCTGACTGCGGATCAGTTCTCTGAACATGTGAAGCGACACTCGAAAACAAATAAATTCAGATGTGGTATATGCAGCCGATTGTTTTCAAGAAACTCTTCGAGGAAAAGGCACGAATTGAAACATGCAGAAAAACGCTTCAATTGTCCTGAGAGTGGGAAATCCTCCAAGAAAAGAAAGGAATTGAGGTATTTTCAAGGTCTTGTGTATTTAGTCACTTTATCCACTTTGAGATTTTCGTTAATCTTTTTATTTTATTTTTTATTCCAGATACCATATCAGTTGCCACGTGGACACACCACCCAAGTGTGATTTTTGTTATAAACAGTTCAAAACCCAGTCGCTGAAATTGCATCGAAAGCGACACACGGGTGAAAGTGCATAGGTCTGCAAAACCTGCGGGAAAAATTACTACTTGAATTCCGAATTAAATAGACACATTCAGATACATCTGGCAAGAAGAGATTATCCATGTTCTTTATGTAATTAATCTTTCTTCTCAAAACCAGAACTTACTAGAGACAGCAAGTATCACAGAGGTGACAAGAAATTGAAGTGTAGTGTTTCCTCGAAATCATGTCGGGTTATAGTTGGGTCGTCTTAAAATTTAACTCATAGTTCCGTCAAACGGGGTAATTTCGGAAATGTGGGGTAAATTCGGACATTCCTTTGACCAGAATCTAGAACCAGTTAATACTTTATTAAGGCTTTTACTGGTTCTAGATTCTAGTTAAAACCCCCTTAAGTAATTTAAACTATCAATTTAGGAATGTCCGAATTTACCCCACATGTTCGAAATAACACCGTTTGACGGTATACACTAGAGAAAGACCCTTCACTTTTGATATTTGTACCAAAGCCTTCATTTGTAAATCTAAGCTGATCAGGCATTAGAAAATCCATTTTAAGAATAGAGCTAAGAAAATAAGACTGTTAGTAGAGCGGAGTTAAACTGATCAAATTAGTCGAATCGTTTGAGCTGAGCTAAACGATTTTGTGGGTTACGTTCGGAGACGCCTAACTTAAGTCAAAGTTTAGAGCAAAAACCGTGCTTAAATTTAAATGCGAGTGTATTTCGATTTTTTGAAAAATTAAAACACGATATTTCTGAAAAAGCTACCTTTTTTGCGTTTAATATTTGATGAGTGGTAGGTTATATATAGTCATCTTAAAATAAATTTTCAATCTGGTTTTATTAGTATTTTCAGTGGAAAAAATGCTATTTTTTCTCACTGTTCTCGCATTTATTGTATTTTACTGTTATTTTTTACTTTAAATCAGAAAAACGTTATCTCATTCGACATAACGATTTAATGCGTTAAAAACTGGAAAGCTGGTTACTTTTTTTGGTTTTTGTTGTGAAAAAACAAAGAACCAGTCAGCTACAAATTTATATTACTTATCCCTCTTGGAAAAATGTCAGTAACAAATAAAATAGTTTTTTTCAGGAAATTGTATTAATTTTTCAAAAAATCAAAATAGCTTTACCTTCTTTTATTTTGTCTTTGTGTTTGTTATCTGTTTCAGAAGAGAGAAGAAATTGGACAAACTCGAAGAAGAAAAACTTTAAAATCGACAACCTTGCAAAATAGGCAAGGTTTAAATAAATAAAAAAAATAATAAAATGGAAAATCTGTGGTAAGTAATTTTTATCCGTACCTATTATTTTTCAAAATTTCAGGAAAAATTGTGGGGTTTTTGAGATTTTTTTTTTCTTTTTTTTTTAAATCAGAATAACATGACCATTAAATTTTGTGTACATTTTAAAATAGTAAACTATGTAAAAAAATCATTTTACCCTTAAAATTTGTAAATGTTAGTTAAAAATATCGCAATGTACATATTTATTCAGCAACCCAATCCTGAACATGTCGCACCCGCCGCTTCGTATTATTTGATATGGATTCGGTCAGTAGTAGAAGTAGTAGTAAACTGTAGGCATAACTTTCGAAAGCATTATGGGATTGGATTGTGCTTTGGCATACTTATGCAGCGCCTAGGAAGAGATATGAGGCTCGTTAGCCAACCTTCTGCGACCAATATTTGAGGTTTTACTCATACAAGCCACACGAGATACGAAATAAATGCTAGAAAACAAAATGGTTTATCTCTGAAAGATTTAAAAATTTGATTCAGACAATTTTTTGATAACACGTATGATTCTTACTTTAATAGTGAAAAATATTTATAATAATGAAAAAAAATAACAATTTTTCAGCCAAACTATGCAAGATACGAAAACATGGTAATAAGAAAATTTGTTTATCCACAAAAAGAAATTTTTTGATAAAAAGCATTTAGTTTTTGTTTTATTTGTTAAAATATTATTTGAAAATTTTCATTTTCCATGAAAACTATGCGAGATATGAAAAAAATGTTGAAGAGAAAAATGGCTCATCTTGAAAAGATCAACAAATATACTACAGACCATTTTTTTATAAGACTTTGATAAGACATTTCTTGATAAGATATCGTTTTTGCTTTAATCATGATAACGCTTTTTAAAAAATAAAAAATTCCATTTTCCGGCCAAACTATACGAAATACGAAAAAAAGTTCAAAGAATAAATTGTTGCTTTTAATATGAAAATAATATAATATAAACACAAACACCGAAAATGCTATTTAAAAATAAAACATTCAAATTTTCAGACGAATATCGTGAGATACGAAAAAAAGTCTACAAAAGAAAATACAATACCTCCATTCATACACCTCCAGAGTCTGTCTACCGATAGCGCCAGACTGTGTGCTGTGTATAATAGGTTGGTCCAAAGAAAAAGTTTCGATTTTCTTCGTTGACACCCACCCCCCTTTTTCTGTTAGGTTCCCAAAAAAGGTAATATGTGGTGTAACCCTTTTCCCAGCCTCTCAGAAATGTAACGGCGACAACGCAGGAACAGAAAAGTAATTTTAAGTTTGCACTTACCGTGCTGTCAGGCGCCAGACACCTACTCGGCGTCACTCCAAAATTATTATCAACTTTAAGTTGGTTAAATTACCACAAATTTAATTATAGCTCAGGGAGAGGGAATCATGGGGGCGAGAAAAGTACTTCGAAATTTAAATGTTGAAAGAAATTAATATGAAAAATTTAATCAAATTTAAGAAATATTGGTTACATTAATATGATGTGTGAATTTTACAAAAGAGGATTTAAACTCGAACCATGATTTAGCAAATCCGGAAACTCTTTAGTCCGTAAAAGATTAGCGATCCAAATTTATGATTAAAATAATTACCTACGAAGAGTACACGAAAAAGAGCTTAACCTAATTTTAAATGAAATATTTCCCATCAAAACTTGCTTAATCGTAACATCTCAAAGAAATTTTCCCTAAAATAACGGGTCCATCGCACCAAACATGGTGTCTGCCCGTGTTAGATAGATTAACCTCCTAGTTTAACATTTAACCTACAAACTCAACTCAACCCTTACACTCATAAAGCTCAGAAAAACCAAACGAGAAGCAGAGGAATGACGTCTACCTTAATTCCAGGAACCAACGAGTTCTCCTCTCAGTCAAATAACGCCAGTCCGGCAAGATGGACTCGTCTGGTAGGCAAGCGACAATTTCCAAAGCACACAACAGGTCGATGGCCGACACGAAACTGAACTCCTGCGTCCTCTCCGCTTGCCGGTTTCTTCTCGCTCGCGCCAAATTCTCCGTCCTGTCGGTGCTGCCCTCTTTAACGTGATTTCCAGGACTCCAGCCTGTGGAATTTGGGCCGTTCCGGTATGTGGAATGCCGGCCGGCACAAGATGGATGCTCCCTTGTGTTTTGACAGGTATCAGGTCCGACATGGCCTGATATCTCGACAATACTCCTTTTTGGTTGAGATTAGTTTCGGTAGTCTGAAATTGTATCCGAGTGGGCCCCGTAATGCTGTGTAGTGTGACGCGAACGTGGATAAGTGTGGTCAGCTTGGTCGAGTGAGGTAGTGCGGGTGGCATAGTGTGTGTTGTGGACGATTGGAGTCGGTGGCAGTGTTTTTCCCTGCCGGATTTTCTTCAATAAAATGAACTCGGTGATTCGTGAATTCTTGTAGGACGTCAATTTCCTCCTTACCTTATGACTCGAGGTATCTACTCTAACCTACTAGGTAATAATCCTTTACATTTGTTTAATTTCTAATTCCCTAAAATAATCTATCTGGTACTATTATTCTCAACATTTATCACGACAAATTCACTCTCATTCCTGTAAACCAAAGAACAATTTTGCTTTCATAAATCCTAACTTACTTTTTAATATGACCTTATTTCTAATTTTGAGCTTGTGCCGGCCATGGGATAATCACGGTCAAATATTTAGTTTTGATTAATAAATCTTAATAGCTGGGGGAAGGATCCATAACGGGTGACTAGCCACCACGTTACAGTGGTTTTTTATTTTTTAAATATTTCAATAATAACAGGTGCCACCCACCCTCTGAAGTTTCCCATAAGAATAATATGGGAAAAACACATTTTTGTCAATTCCGTCCAAACATGAATATGTATAATGAAGTATAGGCTATACTTTCATGATCTCATGGAAACTCTTTAAGGGACACAAATGAACTATGTATTAATTGTTAATTTCAACCTCCCTGAGCCCCTTTCATGGTGCCCTAAAAACAACCCCATGAAAGTGTAATGAGGATTTTTCGCGACATTGCCCTTAATTATTACTTTTTTCTAATTTTTTTCCATAGATCCTCTTCAAAAAATGAATTATAAGATTTTATGTGTTTTTAAATTCATTTTTGATTGTTAAAACAATTTATGTTCATTTGAAAAGTTTTATTTCCATAGAATAACGCGAAATATGGCTATTTTATTAATACTATGTTCTATTTAATAAATTTGGAGAGTGTATTTTTTATTTAAATTGTTTGTTATTGTTTACACAATTTATTTTTGCTTAAATCCAACCCTTTAAGAGAAAAAGCTAGAAAATCGTAATTTTTTGCTAGTTTTTTAACAGGTATCACAATTTCAGCCTGAATATTGCTTTTTTATGATACTTCATATTGTTTAAACAATTCAACATCTTGTAATATCGCGAATCAATGGTATTTTCTGAATAAGTTGGCTCAGTTAATTTAATTTTTCAATAAGTTCCAATAATTTCTCTTAACTCTCAGATTTCTTAACCTACTGCTAATTGTTGAAACATTTTTTATTTGTTTACAAAAATTATTTGATGATTTCGCAAATTAGTGGTATTTTCTGAATGCTATGGCCTAATCAAAAAATGTTATCATCTATTTCTGAACATATTCGTTATTTTTAATTGTTCTTATGTATGTAAATTTGCTTTTAAAGAAATTAGCAATAGGTTACAAAATCTAAGAATTACGAAAAAGTAATGGAACTCATAAAAAAATAGCAAAAAAAAAGTACCTCTACCCTTTTCCTGGAACAAAAGTCGCATTTGAACAAATATAAATTGTTTAAACAATGAATATACATCTAAAATGAAATAATTCACTTTTCACATTCATACATTAGGTCAAGGCCTTCAGAAAATACGAATAATTCGCGGTATTAAAAGATAATGAATTGTTCAAATAAATGAAAATTGTTTGAACAATATAAGTTATCTTGCAAAAACTAATATCTAGTCTAAAATTTTAATACATGTTAAAAAAACTAGCAAAAAAGAACGATTTTCTAACTTTTTCCGTTGAAAAGTTGGATTTAAGGAAAAATAAATTGTTTAAACGATGAGAAAACAATTATGATGAAAAAATACATTCTCCAAGTTTATTAAGTAGACCATAATATTATTAAAATACCCCTAATTTGCGATATTATATGGAAATAAAATTGTTTAAATAAAGAAAGTTGTTTAAACAATTATCAATTTCTTAACAAATGCATACAATCTTGTAATTTATTTGTTCATTAGGATCTATAAAGAAAAATGAGGAAAAAGTAATAATTTATAATTATTGCAAAAATTGCGAAAAATCTTTATTATTGAACTTGCATGGGATAGTTTTTAGGGCACCATGAAAGGGGTTCAGGAAGGTTGAAATTAACAATTGATGATTGATTCGTTTTCCTTGAAAAGAGTTTTCATGAGATCATGAAAGTATAGCCTATACTTTAATAATTAAACGAACTTACCTAAGTGAAGTTCTATTATAATTGTACGTAGCGCCTCCCCCGAATGATCACTAATAGTAGTACCCCGCCCAGTGCCCCATATGTCACAAGGTTTACAGTATATATATATATATATATGTATATTCACTAACACACACACGCATATATATATATATATATATATATATATATATATATATATATTCACATATATATCACTCTGTGGTGCCAGAAACACCCAGAGCTTCAGCACGTTTCGCATCAGTCTTTGCGAAATCAAGCCGATTACCTCCGGAAAAATGGATATTAACGCGGAGCGCTTCGCCAACCGCTGCTTGATCAAGCTGCAGACGAAGATGAGGAAGCGACATTGAGACCAACCGCAGAAAGCAGGCACCTTCTGAGAGATGATCGCAATTTCAGTACAAGGAGGAACATTAACATGCAAGTCCCTCCTAAGCCCCAAGATCTGGCTGGAATGGATGCCTTCCTTCGTAGAGATATCTCGCAAGAGTCCGACCTCTGGACCATCAATTGCTCAGTTTATGGTGCTGCGAGAGCTTTGGCTGATTCAAATCGAAGGCTAAAACCGACGATGGATCAAAAGACCAAAAGACGCTTGCATCAACTGAATAAGAAGATTGGATGGGCAAGACAGAATGCGTCCCGTGTTCAATATGTGATTGACTACATAACATCTGGTAGACCATTCACGGAAAGGGTTCGAAAGTTCGCCCAAGAGCTAAGGATCTTGAATCACACACTAAACAAGTCAAAGCTGCTGGCAATCAAGCAGCATATTGTTGACAAAATACGGCTGTTATCTGACGCAAGGAGAATACAGAAGAAGGAGAGATGTATCAGGGAGAATCAACAGTTTCTCGCTGACCCATCGCGCCTCTTTAGCGATCTCCCTGTTTCTGTAAAAAATACACCCAAGCCCAAGGAGGTAGAGACTTTTTGGAGAGAGGTGCACAAGATCCCGAAAACACTAGAGTTGAAAGAAGATACTGACAATATCATCCGATTCAAGGAGTTTTGCTCCACTTCAAGGAGTTTTGCGACCTCCTAAAATCTGAGGAGGAATGTCCACCAATCACTGCCGAATAGGTGAAAAAAGCACTTAGAGGCACGAAGAACTTTTCCGCTGCTGGACCAGATTGTATCAAGAACTTCTAGTGGAAGAAGTTTACTTTTACACAGCAACATTTGGCCCGCATATTCACCTCATATTTAAAGTCGGAGACGCCCATTCCGCAGTGGCTGGTGTTAGGACGCACTATACTTCTGCCAAAAAAGGCAACTTGTCCAACCCAGAGAATTACAGGCCAATAACTTGTTTGAACACGCTGTATAAGATCTTTACAGCTGTCCTCAACAACAGGATTGTTCGACGAATTGAGCCTGTATGGCGAAAGATGTACGAACAACGTGGCTCGAAAAAAGGTGTAGCAGGCTGTCGAGAGAACCTGCTAATTAACAGGTGTGTCTGTAAAGACGCTGCAGCCCATCAGCGCATCCTGTCAATGGCCTGGATTGACTACCGGAAAGCTTTCGATTTAATCTCTCATAGACTCATCATCTGTCTGTTGGACAACTTGAAGGTACATCCACACATAGTGAGATGCATAGAGAGATCGATGCCTCTTTGGAAAACTAGATTTACAATCTCATCTAGAAATAATCGTCTGACAAAAAACAACGTCACGTTCCAAAGGGGTGTGTTTCAAGGTGATACCATGAGCCCTTTGCTTTTTTGCATCACACTTCTGCCTCTATCTCTCGTACTACGAAATTCTCCTGGATACCTCTGTGGCGACACTAATCAGCGCGAGCAAAAGGTCACACATGTATTCTATATGGATGACCTGAAGATCTATGCCTCTGGTAAAAGCAAACTTCAAACTGCTATAAATATCGTCAAGAACTACACAGGAGCGATTAAGATGGACTTTGGTTTGGACAAGTGTGCCAAAATTAATCTGAAGAAATGAAAGATTATGGGCGTTCCCAAGGACTTTGAGCTTGTGGATATAAGTGTTATCAGACATCTTAATAGTGGAGAGACCTATACATACCTGGGCGTGCCTCAAAGCCGCATTCAGGACGTAACATCAGTGAAGAAGTCTCTCCGAAGCAGATACAAACATCTTCGACGGATTTGGTCTTCCAATCTGTCGGCGTTGAACAAGGTATCTTCGACTAAAATGCTTGCCGTCCCGTTTCTACTCTACTCGTTTGGGGTGGTTCAATGGACGAAGAACGAGCTTACGGCCCTTGATATCACCACACGTGAGATCATGCATATGCATAAAAGCTTGCATATCAATTCGTCAGTTCTGCGATTATACATTTCACGCCGTCAAGGCGGACGCGGACTTCTGAATTCCCAGTGTCTTCATAACCGAATTGTTCTAAGTACAGCTTACGTTATTGCGAATGGCAGAGATCCTCTCCTAAAAATGGTCAGGAACCACGAGATGATTGGCGAAGGAGCGTTCCTTTACAAAGACGCGGAACAAGCGGGCGAGTCCCTTGACCTGAATTTTAACACCAGAAATAAGGAAAGTGCATTGCTCCATCTAGATGCTTCACTTCTAAAAGCCGAAGTGAAGAAAGCAGAGGTTGAAAAATTTCACAAACAGCTACTCGACAAGAAAATGCATGAAAACTTTCACAGAAATGTAGAAAAACAGTCCTTGTCGAAGGAGCAAGCTTTTGCTCTCCTCAGAACATCAGGGCTTAATTCAGATACAGAGGGTTTTATTTTCGCATGCCAGGACGGTGTCATTTCCACCTTAGCATACCTTAGCATACATAATGCGGCCCTAAGAGTGCTTTATTACCATCTTTGTTGCTCTTACGACGTTGGCCGCGACCCTGCCCTGCCGAACGCTCCAAGGGAGATAGAGTCAATTGTCCGAAACGAGAAGTGCCAAATTTTCTGGAACTACGATTTTCGGGCAGCAGTCTCCGTTGCACACTCGAGGCCTGACATCGTCCTCCAAGACTTCGAGAAACGAACTATATTCGTGATCGAATTCTCGGCTCCGTTCGAATACAACATCACTGCCAGGGAGAAAGAAAAGGAGGGTACAAGTAATTGTCCTTGTGATAGGTGCTCTCGGAGGTGTGAAACCATCACTGGTTCGTAACCTTGAAGTCATACCCGCGTGCCAAAAATATGCCAAAGCACTTGCCAGATGGATGCAGAAAGCTGTCATCCTTGGGTCGCTTCGTGTCCTCAAGACACACGAGGGTTTCGCCGGCCTGTCGTTGTGATTTCATCGTGCCCTGTGACAACCCATCTCACGGTTGTGATACGTGGCCATAAGTGTGATTTACCGCGGTTCTACTGGAAGCCGGTGTCATATTTTAGATGGCAGTTGCTCTCAGTGGGACATTGCGGTGGTTGTTTAACCCTTCTTTAAAAATTGTATATACATTAGGGCGGAGCAAAAATGATCAAATTAGTCGAATCGTTTGAGCTGAGCGACAAAAATTTGTGGGTTGACATCCGAAAAAAGTTTTAATCATGATTCGCGAGCAAGTGAACGGAGAAACGGTTGTACGAAAAATGCAAAACGTGTTATTAGTTCCAGGACTTCGAAGAAATCTGTTTTCTATCGGTACAATAAACGACAAGAAGTTCTCGTTTCACTCGTATCAAAATCATTGTGAAGTGCGCGATAAAAACGGAAATCTAACGTCGCGAGGTGAAAGATACGGAAAACTTTTAACAGGAATTTCTAAATCATTCATCATTTGGCGCAGCCAAATTGCTTCTTTCGTACCGTGCGTCAAAGCAATGTACTCTGCCTCGGCGGTAGACAATGCCACGATACTTTGTCTCTGGCTAGACCAACAAATTGGCCCATTATTAAACATAAAAACAAAACCACTTCTTGATCTACGCGTTTCTACGCATCCGGCATAATCTGCGTCAGTGTAGCCTAAGAGTTCGAAACTACTCCCACTATTTCCTAAGATTATACCGTGATCGCGCGTGCCTATCAAGTACCGAATGATCCGTTTAACTGCTTGCCAGTGTTTTTCATCGTATGCGTTTAAAAATGGACTCGCGTAATTAACCGCGTATTCGATGTCTGGGCGACAGACTCTAGCCACGAATAGTAGTGAGCCAACTGCTTCACGATAAGGGATGTTTTCCGTGTTTTCGCTTACATTTACCTTTTTTTCTAAGTAAGATCCTGGCTCCGCAGGAACACTCACAGGATTTGCATTGATCATTTCAAATTTTTCGCTAATTTTATCGATATAACTAGATTGACCAATTTTTATCACACGTTTAGCGCGATCGCGTTTTATTTCCATTCCGACAAATTCATCTGCTTTATTAACCGTTATTTTAAAGTTGCCTTTTAAATGCGATAAAACCCGATCAATCACGTCTTTACTTTTACACATAATTAATCCGTCGTCAACGTAAAGCGCTAAATAAACTACAAAATTATCAATCTTGCCGACAAAAACACACTTATCGCTATTAATGTTTTTGAAATTAAAGTCACGCAAAAATAAAACAAACTTACTGTTCCAACAGCGAGGTGACTGCTTCAGCCCATATAAGCTTCGCTGTAACTTATACACGATGTCACTCTTCTCGATGTAGCCTTCAGGTGGACGCAGATATATTTCTTCTTCCAGGTTTCCATATAAAAATGCTGTTTTCACATCAAATCCAATCATTTCAAGGTCTTCCGTAGCCGTAATCGAAAACAGTATTCTTACCGACTCGTAACGTACCACTGGCGCAAAAGTTTCGAAGTAGTCGATGCCTTCTCGCTGAGAAAAACCTTTGGCGACGAGTCGTGCTTTGTATCTGATGTCCTTGAGCTGAGAGTTTTTCTTCTTCGCAAACACCCATTTGCTTCCGATTGCGATTTTACCTTTCGGCAAAGGTACAGCAGTCCAAGTTTTATTTTCAAGCAAAGCTTGCTTTTCTTCTCCCACTGCTTCTAGCCACTTTTCTGCCTCGGGACTTGAGATGGCTTCGTTATAAGTTAGCGGTACGGTTTCCGCTATGTACGCTACTGGCACCCCATAGCGATCGATGGGGTTGATCCGCTGTCTGTCGCGTAATTGCCGACCTTGTTGATCCGGTGGTTCGGTAGCTTCTTGATCGTCTTGCTGTTCGGCTCGCTGATTTTGGTCGATTTGCCGTTGCTGGTTATCCTCTTCTTCAACAGCCCGTTGATCGTCTTCTTCTTCAGCGGCTGGTTCATCGGGTACTATTGTATCATCAGCTTCTTGATGATTAACGACATCCTCGGCGACTGGAGTATTGCACTGATATTCAAGGCCAAAATCAAGAGTGTTACGATAAAGATTTTCATCTTTTTGCTCTTGATTGACTTGCTTTTTCTCGTTGAAATCTACGTCGCTGCTTACGTGGATTTTTCGTATTTCTTGATCCCATAGTCGATACTTATTTGATTCACCTTCGTAGCCTACGAAAATGAGCTTTTTGCTTTTGGAGTCAAGCTTCCGACGTCTCTCTTTAGGTGTGTTTAGGTATGCATCTATACCGAACACGCGCAGATGCTTTATTTCCGGCTTGCGATTGAAAAATTTTTCAAAAGGAGTTGATGTCTCGTCTTGCTTTAATATCACTCTGTTTAATAGATAACACGCAGTATGTATAGCTTCGGGCCAGAGTGCTACATCAACTTCACTATTGATTAGCATCGATCTCGCACTTTCCACGATAGTCCGCATTTCTCGCTCGGCGCGGCCATTCTGCTCGTGAATATAAGGCGATGAGAATTCATGAACAATACCTCTGCTTGCTGTATGCTTACGAAATTCTTCAGAAGTATACTCGCGGCCGTTATCAGATCGCAAAACCTTGATTTTATTGCCGGTCTGCGTATTCACAAACCTTTCAAAATCTTTAAATCTTTCGAACACTTCCGATTTGTGTCTCAAAAAATAAATTTTACGATAACTTGTGCACTCATCTTTAAACAATAAAAAATAACGCGAGCCGCGCGGAGATTCGACGTTAATTGGACCGCACACATCTGTATGTATCTTTTCTCCAGGCTTGAAGTTATGTACAGCTTTCACAGTTGGGTGCGGCTTGCGGGTTTGTTTACCCATTACACAAGATTCACAAAAAAGATCGCTATCTTTTTCAGCACTTAAATCGCGATCCGCGAGCAATTTATTTGTCTTTATCACTGCCCGAAAATTAACGTGCCCAAGTCTCTCATGCCAAAGCTTTAGCACATTTTGCTTCGACTCAGCCACATTGCAGTTTTAGGGAAATTCGACTTCAAAATTCATTTTAAAAAGTTTGCCGTATCTTTCACCTCGCGACGTTAGATTTCCGTTTTTATCGCGCACTTCACAATGATTTTGATACGAGTGAAACGAGAACTTCTTGTCGTTTATTGTACCGATAGAAAACAGATTTCTTCGAAGTTCTGGAACTAATAACACGTTTTGCATTTTTCGTACAACCGTTTCTCCGTTCACTTGCTCGCGAATCATGATTGTGCCCTCGCCGATCGCTGGAAGAATTTTATCATCGGCGATTTTCACAAATCGGATCTTGCTTGAGTCGTTGAGTTCGGTGAAAAAATCTCGCCTATAGGTCATGTGCATGCTAGCACCTGAGTCTGCTAACCAGAGGTCTTCATCACTCGCGGTAGTTTTAGAATAAAAAAGGCTTACATCGCTGATGTATGCCGCGGCTATATATGATGACTCTGTTTTCTCCGAATTTTCACCTTTGCTATTTTTATTTGGACACTCTCGCGCCCAGTGGCCTTTTTGTTTGCAGATCGCGCACTTCGTTCGTTTTTTCAAATTCTCGATTTTCGTTTTATGATCGAACTTTCGCTTGCTTGATTGTGCGACACTTTTATCACTTTTCTTTACACTTAACGCTTGAGTTTGTAAAGCAAGAGAGGCAATGCTTTGCTCCGTGTCACACAGACGCTTGTCTTCACGGATCAGCCGGCTTATCAGTGTATCCGTTTTTCTATCAGCTTGAGATGTACACTCCCATGCCATGCGAAACGTTGAAAACTTTGGTGGCAAACTACATAAAATTTTAGACTGCTTCGCGATTTCAGATGGCTTGTCACCCGAATCGACAAGCTGCTTGCAAATATACTCAAAATTTTCGAGTTGCTGTGATATATTTACACCGTCGGCAATGCGAAAGTCATAAAATTTTTGCCACGCACTTTGTTTCTCGTCCTCACTAACTTCTCCAAAACGATTTTTAAGTTTGTCCCAAACTTCTTTTGGAGTTGTGCAATTTATTAAACACGAGTGAAACTGCATTTCAACTGAGCCTACAATAATTTCCATCGCTTTGATTGACGCACATTTCCACTTTTTCCACTTGTCACTTTCTTTTTCTTTGTCTGGCTCTGCTTCAGTCCCGTCTATATGGCCCATGAGATCAGCTGATCCCAGAGCAAGTGTAACACCAAACTTCCAAATGGTGTAATTAGTTTCGTTAAGCTTAACGAATTTTGATTCTTTATCAGCCATGATGAAAAGAAAATCGCTCAAACACTTCACTATAGACGCGACACTTAGAGGAAAAAAAGAACACACGCACACAATCTATGCCTTACAAAGTTTTTGTCTTTTTAGATTAATCACTATAAATACACTCGCGCAGTGGAAGCGTGCTAGGCCCATAACCTGTTGAATATTTACTCTCATATAAAAATAAATGAAACACCAGAGTTATTACGCTGAACACAAAAAATGTATTTATTGATAAACAACAAGAACATAGGCAAGTTGTGAGGTACAAAGTTTCGCTCTCGACAACCGCTCACGAGGAAATTTGTCAGAGGACTGATTCAGGTAAGTACGCATCGCAGATGCGTTGTCGCTGGAACTAACCCTAAAGTATATTACCTGAGAAAGATTGAGTGCAAGAAGGTTTTCCTTCTAATTGCCAATACGTGCCGAAAATGGTTCTTTCAGGCTTATTTCAATTTGTGCGCCGAAAAGTCTAGACGTAATAAATGAACTACTGCATAGCGGAGACACTTATATTATTTTATTACGGTACATTCTTGAGTAGACGGAAAAAGGACACTCATCTCTTTTCGTACTTAATGTAACTGTTTTGCTTCAGTACAATATTTAAAATACCCTATGCTATACTTCAATATTTTTAAAAAAATTTTTAAATCGATTAATATCTTCTGTTCTCTTTTTTTTTAAATTTCATTAAAATTCCCCTATTGCTTCGGAAATTATGGCGAATTTTTCCATGTAGAGTTTTTGCTAGTGAATAATAATACAAAATGTTGGACCTTGGGGAGTTTTGCTTAATAATGAAAGTCTTTTCTATG
>CAKNYM010051013.1:38766-80329 GCA_932195095.1 Andricus curvator
CCACCTATTGGCATTGTTGAAGAAGTCTAAGCTTTTGCTTTCGACACAAAATTATGAAAAAAAAAATTTTTTGCTCAATTTAGAATTTTTTGAAAATGGCAAAAAAACATTTTTTTTATTGAGTCCTATGCACACATTTTTACAAAAGTTGAACATGTCTTGCTCTGGTATGTAGCGACAAACGGTGTTATTTGGGACATGTGGGTTAAATTCGGACATTACTAAGTTGATAGTTTAAATTACTTAAGGGAGTTTTAACCAGAATCTAGAACCAGTTAATGCCTTAATAAAGCCTTAACTGGTTCTAGATTCTAGTTAAAGGAATGTCCGAATTTGCCCCACATGTCCGAAATTACCTCGTTTGACAGAACTATGAGGTGAATTTTAAGATGACCCAACAATAACCCGATATGATTTCGAGCAAACACTACACTTCAATTTCTTGTCACCTCTGTGATACTTGCTGCCTCTAGTAAGTTCTGGTTTTGAGAAGAAAGATTAATTACATAAAGAACATGGATAATCTCTTTTTCCCAGATGTATCTGAATGTGTCTATTTAATTCGGAATTCAAGTAGTAATTTGTCCCGCAGGTTTTGCAGACGAATGCACTTTCACCCGTGTGTCGCTTTCGATGCAATTTCAGCGACTGGGTTTTGAACTGTTTATGGCAAAAATCACACTTGGGTGGTGTGTCCACGTGGCAACTGATATGGTATCTGGAATAAAAAATAAAATAAAAAGATTGTCGAAAATCTCAAAGTGGATAAAGTGACTAAATGCACAAGACCTTGAAAATGCCTCAATTCCTTTCTTTTCTTCTGTATGTTTTAATTCGTACCTTTTCCTCGAAGAGTTTCTTGAAAACAATCGGCTGCATATACCACATCTGAATTTATTTTTTTCCGATTGTCGCTTCACATGTTCAGAGAAGTCTTCCGCGGTCAGGAATTCTTCCTTGCACTGAGAACAATAATATTTCTCATTGACGTGCTCTTGTTATTCTATATCTGGTTTTCTTCTTAACTCGGAAATTATTGCTCTGAAATATAAGAAGTGATCTTGTATATCCTATGCATACATTTTTGAAAAAGTTGAATATGTCGAACCTGAAATTTGTTCAGCTTGAATCAAAGAAACATGCTATCATTTAGTTTCTTAAAAAAAAAAATTTGTAGATTCAGCAAGTCATCAAAATCGCTAAAAAAACGTAAAACTGACCATTTTTGAATGCTTGCAACTTCACTACAACATTTTTTTCCGAAAAAACAAAATAATAGCATGTTTTTATGATTCAAGCTGAAGAAATTTCATGTTCGATATATTCAACTTTTTTCAAAATGTGTGCATAGGACTCAATAAAAAAATACGTTTTTTGGCCATTTTCAAGAAATTCTTATTCAAGCAAAAATTTGTTTTTAATTTATAAAATTGTTGTTGCTCAGCTCAAACGATTTGACTAATTCGATCATTTTCACTCCGCCCTAATATATATGTATATACATATATTTATTTTTTTCTCAAGCTTTCGCGCCCTCCCTTGCTCCACTCCGCAGTCTTAGTTCCATTGTTCGGTCCATTTTCGATCATTTTTTAAAGAGTTTTCGTGCTTTTTAATATTGGTACTATCCTCAGATAGTAAGGGTAATACTAAGGGTGGGAGTGATCATTCGGAGGAGGCGCTACGTACGATTATAATAGAACTTCACTTAGGTAAGTTCGTTTAATTATGAAATTGTATTTTGCGCCTCCTCCTTCAGGTCACTAATAGTAGATGTTGAAAGGAATACGGAAACTGAATATTGAACTGTACGTAAAGTAGGAAACAATTATGTAATTTTAAAAGAATACATTAAAAGAACACTTATAAGTGTGTATAGAATAGAATGTTGTAAAATTGAAACTTTAAGTTTATTTCGAATTTGAGATAGATTTTGCAAAGATCTCAGTTATTGGTTCTATTTTTCGATTATAAAACCGGGCAAACGTCTGAGAATTTTCTGTCCAACCTGCTGTCTTTTTGATAACGTCGACTCAGAGACTCCGCGGAAATCGCCTCATGAGGTTTTTTCCATGAGATAAAAAGATTGGTTGTTTTGTTGCGAAAAAGACTATTTCGTTCCAGATATGATTCAAGAGCCTTCGCTACACAAATTGTAGGATCGTCTGGGTAAAAAGGTAAGATCAAATTTGGCTGCAATCTTTGGGGTTCAGAAGTTTTTAGACGAGCAGGAATTTTGATTTCGATATTTTCACTAGTCTTTACCACATTTCTGATGTCTATTGCTATAAGAGTTTGCATCCGTTGACCAGTAGTGAGTGCTAAAAGTGTAGCGAGTTTTCCAGAGAGTTTGTCCAAAGATATTTCTTTATTTGGGAACCAGTTTGTGATGAAATCCAATACAATTTTTGGATCCCAGGTCGAATTGTATTTAGGTAAACCTGTTTGAAGATTGGATGTCCCCTTACAAAATCTCTCAATATCTGGGCTTTCTTCAATCCCTGGTCCAAGAATCAGTGCCACTGCTGATCTGACAGAATTTATAGACCCATATGATAATCCGTTTTCAAACTCATTTGTGAGAAAATCTAAGACTTGTTTTATTGTTGCAGAAAAAAAACTTCAGAGTTAGTTGAGTGGCAAAAATTCCACCACTTCTTCATTCCGACCTCATACTGACGTAAGGAAGATTCCGCTAATGATGCCATGTTGACTTTTATCGTTGCAATAGACATGCCCTTTAATTTGTACGCGTCGTCGAGGATATTCCGCACACCAGGGAAAGCTGACGCCATAGTGGATGCGGTTGCCTATCAGAAGAAGATAAAAGATTGAACTGAGGCACAACAATTAAGGGTTTTGTTTCAAAAATTTCCATACACCGAGGGAACCAAGGTTGGCTTGGCCAATTTGTAACTATTAGAATTCCCGTGGCTTCGTCGTTATATATCTTTTTAGGAACTTTTGGAATGACAGCAAAGGGGGGAAAGTCGTAAAAGAATTGATCATTCCAATTAATCGTAAATGCGTTAATTGCGACAGGATATGGGTCGTTTTTCCAAGACACGTAGTTACGGTATTTTGTGTTTGCTCTGCTGGCAAAAAGGTCGATATCAGGATAACCCAAAATTTTACAGAGAAGGTGAAAGGTTTCTTGTGATAAGCTGTACTCAATCTCATCCTCTACTCGTCGTGAGATCTCGTCTGCGACCGTATTATCCTCTGACCGGATGTAAGACGCGTGAATCCACAGGTTCTTATTCTCGCACCATTTCCAATATCCTTAGCCATTTTGCTCAAGTTTTTAAACTGCATTCCTCCTATATGGTTGATATAAGCTATGGCTGTAGTATTATCTACTCATAGTAATACATCACAGTTACTTAACTCTGCGGAGAAACAGCTCAACGCAAAGAAATCCGCCTTTAGTTTTAAATAATTAATGTGACATTGGCGTTCGTGAGGCTTCCAGAACCCGTGGATTGAAAACCTGCTTTATTATAATGAATCATCGTGAAATTAATAAATATATTATATTATTTTATTACCTACATATTATTTTAATTGCTATTTCATTCGTCATTCTAAACTATTTGTATTTCATTAATATGCTTCTCCCATACTGAAGTCGAAAAAATAGTTCAGATTTATGACATTGTTATTTCAAATTTACAAATTACTCCCATAAAGTACTCTTGATTCATTTCCTTATTTGTGCCTACATGCTGAAAGCCTGTTAGGAAGTCCCGAGGTACAAAAAGATTTTGGATATGGTGAACATGAAGTTGAATGGGAAGAGGATGAGCTGCGTCATCTTTATGTGGTCGAGCTAATTCTGTAAAAGAAAAAACGTAGGTAGGAAATTAATTATTGAATTAATTTAATAAATCATAGCTTTTATTTTGCAAACAAAAATTAATTGATAGATTAAATGAATTGAAGGAAAATGGGTCCGAAAAGATATGTTTTAATTTGAACTGTTGCGAATAGAAGATAATTAGAATGCAATTAATAATGCCCATCAAATTATAGATTTACGAATAGGATTGGAAGAAAAAATTAAGACGAAACATAGAATACCAATCACGGGTCTAATTTTCTCGAAAGAAATTAAACTTTTGAAAAATATCGTTAAAGTATTCCGGCTACTAGAAACGCTAGTCAAAGCTATGTCCATTATTTTTTTCTGAAATTTTGAATTTATCCAAAATTTGGCCAGCTTATCAATGAATAAATTGAGTATTAAATTTGTGTGCTGATCAAAATAAATAAAATGTTTTTAAAATAATAATAGAATGTAAATTGAAATGTTTATTTGACTCGATTCGAGTCAACGTCATTTTTCACGCTCAGCAGTTGGCAGCGTAACCACATGTCGAGAGAGTCGAGAAAGTAAACATAACCTGCAATAAACTGGAAACAAAATCATTTGTTAAAATTTCGCGCGCTTTACGATTCCAGCAGAACCTCACAGAAGCTGTACTGCCAACCTTAGTCTACGCCACACCGTTATCGTCATATTTAACCTTGATATGTTTTGCTTAAATTAAGGTCAAATACCCTGGAAGCAAGCACAAATGAGCAGTAATTCAAATTTCAAATTATATTTTCTGTCTCCAAAACAGTTTTCCTAATAATATTCAACTTGTTTTAAAGCCAAAATTAACCATTTTTGGAGCCCGCGAAAGGCCTCTCCATAAGATCCCATCCCGTGCAGAAATTTCGCCGTGGCCCCGACCGGGCCCAGCCTCGTTCATATCGGACCCTGATGTGGAAATCGAGTCAGGGCCAGACTCATCATGAAACACGTAGCCACAGTGGAGCCATGCCTATGGGCCCGACCAAACACCCGATCTGCCCCCGGTCTGGCCCCTATTAATAACCCGAGTCTAGCCACATTATTGACTTTTTTATTAGGAATTAAAATCCTTTAAAATAATTATAACACAACCCAAGTGCGAAGTTAGATACGGCCCGGCACTGGCCCAGTATCGGCAAAAATATTGCCGAAGATCGGCTGCCAATATCGTACCGTTGCTGGAATGATAACTCCGGTATGCACTTGGCGGCCAATTCTGGCTAGTCGCGACATGACAAAAAAGGTATTTAAAAAATAAATAATAATTGATTGCGAGTATTTTGACTTTGAATATTAATGGTCCTGTGTAGAGTAAATACATATATTACATTTTTAAATATTATATTACAAATAAAATTTCTAACGCTACGGAGTATCGAACCAACATCTATACCTAAATCTATCACCTAGCAGTCGAGAGTTATGACCATTGCGCTAAACCTACGAGTTGAAACCCGATGAAGAAGCCATCCTCATAAGCTACAGCTCAAAAAAGTTAAAACACCAAATTTTAAACTCTCTTTTTCTAATTGAATATTTATTATTATACGACGTTATGTGAATGTAAAATATACGAACTTTTAACAGGAATATCAATGAAATAATTTTTAAATAAATAATTTAAATCGATTACAATTGAAGGGTGGATATTCAAAGTCGTATAACCGCCATTTCCAATTTTTTCCGGGAGAGCGGGAAAACGTTCGCATTTTTTGTAATTATAATATTTTTTGAAAAACTCACGGTTGTTGGTTCGTTATAAGGTAATACGTCACTTATTCAAGTTTGAAACGATTTCGATCAAAATTGAGGAAGATACGACCACTTGAAATTTCGCCACGTATGTATGTGGTCTGGCAGTTCAAAGTCGTATATCCACCATTACCGTCACGAAGTGAAAGTAAGAGACAAGCTTCGCGAAGGTTTTATTTCATTTTTGGCACTTCTATAAACAAAATGCTTGAATAAAATTTCGCTTTTTGTTCATTATTGTTATTATTAGTGATTGTAAATAAAAATTTATTAATTAAATTCGTTTTCCGAGACGCGATTTACCATTTTTCCGGAAATATAGGACCTAGAACATTGCTTCTGGATCAAAATGTTTGTAAATGAATGTAATAACATAATCAAATGCACGGTTTGACGATTTTCGACATTAAAATACTTTTTTTTATACGTGAAAGACAAGACGTAATATTTACCTTGACAGAAATGCAGGAAAACAGATGGTTATCACTGAGTCAAATTTGTTTACGTTTTGCACTACACCAAATTTCAATACGTGGGATCCCTACGACGAATTCTAACACACATACACATACATTTTGTAGAACCTACTACTCCAAAAGTCCAAAAGTGTCTGCGAAAACACGGAATTTACATAAGGCTCCATCGGTTGTTATACGACTTTGAATTTCCAATAGGCCGCCAGTTACCGAAATGCAATGTTTGAAAAATTCTCACAATAAAACTATTGCGAATTTTGACTTGCTCTTGTCGCTGAAATGACGGCATCAGCTTAGAGTTTCGAAAAAAAAAAATAAAAGTTTTTTTGAAAAATTCGCCATTAGATCACTTTGAATATCCACCCTTCAATTTTTCTTCGTGTTATATTTCGTTTTTTCGCATTTTAGACTACTTTACAACTTTCTACAATGACAGGAAATGTAATTTTTTATGAACATTAACAATTTTTAATGACGGAACTTAGAAATTTGATCGTGAACTTTGACAATTTTTTAATAACAAATTTTTTCAAACTTTCATGTAAGGTTTGGTTTTAAGGTGTTTTAGACCGTTTTACAACGTTTATGATTCACATAAAATGTAAATTTTTCTGAACATTTAAAATTTTAATGACGGAACTTAGAAATTGAAAATGGTTACTTTGACCTTTGCTTCCGATTACCGTCCCAGTCTTTTGCATTCCAGAAGACGGTGCTCATGTGGGACAGCACTTCCTCTTCGGTTGCATTGAATTTATCTCGAACTGAATTTTGCTGATAGCACGATGTTTGCGAACTCGCGGTTAGCTTCTTAATTTTGGCATTTATTATTGATGTGTTAAGAATATATTATACGGTCAAACACTCTTAGCACATTTGCAACACAAAAGCACGAAGGAAAACAAAAATTAAGGTTATGTTTGTGGTTATATTACATCTAGCGCATATGGCTTGAGATGGCGCTGCGAAGCGGTTATATGACGTCACAGTACATAGCCCGGTCTGGTACGACTCATGGCCACAAAATTTTTCTATCGGGACCAGATAGTACACATCGGATCAGGCCCTAGTCGGTAATCGGTAATATATATGGCGATTTCTGCACGGGATGTTTTTCGACACGTCTTTAAACAGCGATAATACAAAATTTAACCTGGAAAGGACCCCTTTAAAAGGCATTATGTGAAAAAGGACATATTGTTTCGTAAAAAAAAAAATAATTTTTACGATTTTTCATCTGACCGATCCAATAGCCGGACTACTTTAAGAGTATGACTAATGAAAATTCTTCAAAATGTTTCAGTACATATTATACTAATCGCTATCTCATTTGTTATTCAACATTATTTGTATTGCATTATAATCTATTTCTCCAACGCTGAAGATTTAAGACATTATTATGTCAAATTTAGAGGGACTGAAATTAATTATTACGAAATGGGAAGATCTCTATTTGTTGGAAACCATGATAATATTTTATTTTTCGTACAAAAAAAATGTTTAAACTTTAATATGCAACTGTTTGTAAATTGAATGCTGACAAAATGATTAGTGATAATGAGAAGGTAAGTTAAACAAATGATGTTTATTAAACCTTTGGTCGCAAGTGTATTAAAAGGTTTTACGGGGATTTCGAAAAATTAAAAATCATCTTGAGCAAATGCTTTTTTACAGTGTTCCTTATTTTTCTCCATAATGTATCGGAATGTATAATATTCAAAATATGTTTAAAAAATGAAATAATGAAAATACAAAAAATGTGGATACATGATATGTATGGACATTTTTTTATCTAATTCTTCATAAAATTGAGTAGAATAGGATGGGATTAGTTCGTCCTTTCATACAGTACATTTTCTCAATGTAATGTACCTAAACATCGGATAAATATTTGATCATATGTCTAGAACTGTTCACTTTTATGCTCCTCAAAGATATCCATTATCCAAGTAATTTTAGTAAATTAAAAGGGATAACATTTCTTATCAAGATGTCTACGAATGTTCTATTTTTAGGGGAGTCAGCTTCTTGGGATCCACATTTTCTTATGACTTTTATGTCTAATAACTATGGCGATGGAAGTTAAGATTACAATCCAAAGTTTAAATTTTCAAGTTCAGTAAAGCAGAATCATATTTATTCCAGAAATTTGAAATTTAAATAATTTTAAATGGCAGGAATTAACCTAAACTATTTTGCGCATTTACTTATCAAAGGAATAGTATTTCAAAAAAATAAATCGTTTCCGTACAAAATTTAACAACGACCGTTATAACCGTGATACTTTTTAAAATATAATTTAAAGTTTTTGAAAAGTTTATAAATACCTTTTCGTGTCTCTTATTTAGCCTTCCGTAACTGCACTTGTCGAAAAACCCGGTATTTACTAATTTATAGAAAATATATTTTTGTATAACGGTCGATCGTTATGAAAATTATTAAAAATGTCAACTTTATTTAAGGTGAAGTTACTGAACATTGAATCTCGAGTGAAGTCATAGCCTTTCTAATATAACCATTCTAATGACTGGCATATTCTTGACTACAAACTCAAATAATAACAATAATTAGCCTGGAGTTTTGCTTATTTCAACGATAAATCCTTGTAAAAATAAATTGATCCTGCTGAGCGAAAAGCAAAGAGAAAATAAAAACCAAAAATTGCTGTTGAGCCTTACGAAAGATAAGCAAAAAATTTGTCATCCTTATTTACCCAATACTTAATTTTCTTTATAAATTTTCGTCCACCATTAGTCAAATGTTTCAAAATAGAAATGGAATCCGATAGATTGTTTTCTTTTACATGATAGAATATTTTTAATTATTAAAATCTATTTGAAGGCAGTACTTTTCGCCTGTGAAATTATAACAGAATATCATTAATAAGTGTCTTTAGCTAATAGAGTACAATTTCCAATGTTGTGCCTACAAAAATTGTATAATTAATTTTTTTATTGGAAAGTGAGAGGTTCCAGACATATGCCCATTTAGATTTGATAACAATGTTTTTTTTTATTTGAAAAGTGGACCAACCTACAGCCAGTAATGCCTGAAAGTTTATTCTTAAGTTAGATTATTCGCGCATCTCGGCTGCACGCATGTTTTTTGTCCCGAATTATTTGAGGAACAGATGATTCAAAAGATCCTCTTCCGATATTGGTAAAATCTCCTTGTCATTGTTTCAATTTCTGCTAATGTTTACTCTTCCATAGTTATTATTAAGAGCTGCCCTAGGAGCCATAAATGGATACTAATGTCCCAATATGATTACTCGAATGATGTACTACTGTTGATTCATTTCTTTATTTATTCCTACATACTAAAAGCCTGCTACCAAACATTGAGATAAAGTTCAAAAATCTTCGAGAAGGATGAACTGCGGCATCTTCATGTGGCCAAGCTAATTTAAAAAAAAATATTAGTAGTAAATTAATATTACTATGATGTAGCACATAATACCAATTACGGTCCTCATTTTCTTGAAATAAGGGAAACTTATGAAGAATATTGATACGAGTTTAACTAATAAATATTCTTCAAACTGTTTCAGTACATATGTGACTAATCGCTATCTCAATCGTCATTCTAAATTATTTGTATTTCATTGGAATCGATTTCTCCCACAGTGAAGTAGCAATAAAGACTTTGCTGAGTACGCAAGTTTGTCGAAACATATTGACAATGTAAATGAAGCAGAGACTGGAACATGCTCCGTGTAAGTAGAGTCGTGATATTAAACATATACATAAGTTATGTGCAACTTCATAACATTGGTTTTCCCAACATAGGTGAAGTTTGTACTGCTTCGTCTGCTGTTTTGACAAAAAGCAACAAAAAAAATGCATACAAACATGCCTCGTAAGTATTGGGAGGCTAAAATCTAATGTGATTTTGTTTTTTGCATATTCCAATTTCGAAGACATATAAATATTACAAGTATCAGAAACCATTTGCTTTTACAAAAACTTTGTCTCGCTTAGAAATTGCTATTTTTTGCACGCATTTAATTATTTTTCCCCAATACCCGCGCCGGAACTTTCGACTTACACGTCCGTTCAGAAGAATCTAAGCTGGTCTCCACTCGATTGGTGACGTCACAGCGAACTAATGTGGCCTTTGGTCCTCTAGAGAAATAAGTGATGCCATGCGCATCCCCAATCTACGCCATCTCCCTGAAACTGCGCATCGCAATTTAGATTCTTTTAGACGCAGAGGGCGTTTGGTTTTCGGCTTGATCTGTCCTTGACTGCAAACATGTATTTGAAAGCTGTGTATAAAAAACTGGAATACTGCTACATGCAAGGTAACCAGAATAGGAGAGTCGACAAGTGCATCGGTGTTCTTATTCGTTTTGCAAGATTTACAAGTTTTGCAAGACCAATGGCAAAGAACAAGCCAACCTTTCGTATGGAACAGATCGCCCACAGTCACCACCGAATCAAAGATATCGAAGATAGTAAGATAAAAGCTGTTGACCAAAATACCTGGACTATGCACTCAGCGATACCAAAAAGAGGGCCATACACCGTGTCAATTAACACCTCGAACAATTGCTCAGGATGTCCTTTGTCGTGTCCTGATTCTCTCATCTGCGTTCACCAATTCACATGTACCGGCGTGGACTACAAGATCAAGGCAAACTTTTGTAAGCATATACATGCTTCTATGCGAATGTCAAAAGAAAAGTTTTCTCTTGCGGTAAATGAAGAAGAAGCCACTTTAGTCTTTGAAGAACACAACGACGACGTTATTCAGGCATCTCGAGGACAGTCAGGTGACAGAGGAGGTTCTGTTTCGACTTTGGTGCGTTTCAAAGCACTCCTTAATATTACCGATGACACTACCAGCGCTACCACACTTGAGGCTGTGTTGAATATGATACAACCTCTGGAAGGTATTATCCAGTATTTACAGTGGGTGTGGTGAGCCCACACTTGTAGTTATTTATAACTACAAGAAAACTATCCACCTAGAAACACTACCCGAATCGGGTAGTGTCACGCCTACCCTGAAAGGGAAATGGCTTAATGGTATACTACAGCAGCATCCAGTTGACTCAGAAAATTCACAACAGTCTGGGCCACATTTTTCAAAATTGTAAAATTTGCCTAGCCATAAAAAAGTGGAACAACAACGTTTCAATTCCATGAAGAAGAAACGAACAAGATCCGAGCATAGATTGTCAAAACCAACCGAATTGCAAAAGGCCTCTATTCAAGCAGCAATGGATACCGATGGACGCCTATCCAAGTTGTGTATACTGACTTTGATCATACCTACTATTCTGCCTTATCAAAACCAAAATAGGTACAACTGACATTTACTAAATTGAACAATAATTTTTTTTTACTTTAAGATCTTTTACAATAATAAACTAAGTATTTTTTTAAATTTCAGTTAAGAGTTTTTCCACTAGAACAACCTATTCGTGCAATTTTGAAGATCCTTGGATTATGCAGAGATACTTCCACTGATCAGTGGTAAGATAAAAATCGGAGATTATTAAATAAATACTTTTTTTTGTGTTCTTCATTAAGCACTGGCGCTTTTTAACTCTTAAAAATCTAAAATTCTGGCTTGTATATGACATTTTCCAAAGCCTGTGAATTATTTGATATTTCTTGTATTTCCGCTGTTAATGGATTATTTTACTTTGAAATACCTGGACAGAATTACTTTCAGTGAAATACGTCACCCAGATTTTTGACTGAATTTTAAAAACATATTTAGGGGCCGTACAAAAACGTGTTTGCGAGACCCCTAAATATTTTTCAAGATTCTGTCAAAAATCCGGCTGATATACTCCAATAAACATAATATAGTGCAGATATGATCAAGAAACATAATTTATTAACAGCGGCAATTAAAATAAGAAAAGCATTTTTTGCAAAAAAGTGCTTGGGCGACCCCTAAGTATTTTAAACATATTTAATGCTACTACTTATTGAATAAAATACGCCTATTGAATTTTGAGGTTAGCCGAAAGGTCAGCTGCCGAAAGCGTTACATTAGAGCCACCATTTTGTTTTTGAACATTTGGATTTTGAATTTGAAAGCATCAGCTGTCCGAAAATCCTCTTTACAATAAATTTCATTCCGACTGGATCATTTTTTCGAGTTTTTTGTTAGCAAATTGGAGCCGCCATTTTTTTTTTAATTTTAGTTTTTTAATTTGAAATCAGCTGCCCGAAAAACTCATTTTCAGTAAATTTCATGCAGATTTGGGACCATTGTGCAGGGTTGGTACCGAAACGTTAAAGGGTTTGTATTACTCCAGTATATATAACATATAATTGGAAGATTTTGGACGTAAAAATAACTACATTATTGAAAATGATTTATTTGTTCATTGATACAAATTTTTAAAATACCATTTTCGGTGTTTATACAGCAAGATGGAAGCGGAGATCACTCTCCCTTCCACTTCAACAATTTTTCTTTACAGATGCATGCGAAACCCTCGTTTGCCCATCGTTTACAGATATCGAAAATGGCCGATTCCGCACTGTGCCTGAAAGTAATGAGCAACATTCCCAACATCGATGACCAAAACGCTGTCACCGGTTAGCAAAATGGTCTCCACGGTTACCAAAACATTTTGGCCACCGGTTGCCATCTAGCGTCGTAAACGGTTACTATGTGAAGATAGTTTTGGGTGAGCTTATGTTTTTTTTTTATTTTCAGGAAAGATAAACATTTTGGGAGATATCTTTTTGTCTCGCGGGGGGCTCCGACCCTCGACCCCGCTGGGGCTTCGCCCCAGACCACCCCCTCACCCCACACTTTTTTTCAAGTCTACATAGAAATCTTAAGATGAATATGAGCACTCACATTGGATTTTCTCAAGGGTGTTCTATACACCAATTAATTTTTTTCTCCGAATTTCAAAAATTTTAACTGACGTAATAAGATTTTCTACCAAAAAAGATCAGTTTTCAACACAAAAAGACAACATAGTTGAACTTTTAACCAAATATGCAGTAAAACTTTCAAGCCAAGAAGACGAAATATTTTAGCGACAGTAGAATTTTCAACAAAAAGCTTAATTTTCAACCAAAAAATATGACTTGTCTACCAGAAAAGGTAAATTTGTAATCCAAAAGGACGAATATCCACCAAAAAAGTTCAATTTTCGATAAAAAATGACTTTACCAAATACTTGAATTTTCAACAATATAATTAAATTTTTAACGAAATAGTTGAATCTTCAACCATATAGTCTAATTTCCAACTTACAAAGATGAATTTTCAACCAAATGGATGAATTTGAAAACAGAAAACAAATTCAACCAAAAACAGTTGCATTTTCAACACTGTTAAAAATGTTTTTGCAACACCCACCTCTAAAGTTGACGTTTTCATGCTTCTGAATTGTGCCTAAAGAACCATATTTGAGCAGACTGTGTGCGAATAATTTTCGTGCATGCGCAGTTTGAAGATGGCTTACTTTAGGCACTGGTGAAAAAGTTGCGCATGCGCAATTTCGAGATGAGGTACTTTAGACACTGGCATAGGTAACTTTAAACACTGGTGTTGGTATCTTCTTTAAATAAATTTAGATTTAACTTGAACAAATGTTTTAATGATTGAAGTTTTATTTTTAGGGTTTCGTAGCCCCCCCCCCCCCCGGCAAAATAGCATAAACGCCAAAATTTTTTTAAATAATTTTTTTTCCAACACATTTTTTTGTATCCAAATTTTTTCTTTCAAAATTTTTTTGTTACCAAATTCTTTTTTTTCAAACTTTTTTTTTCAAACATTTTTTTTCAAAATTTTTTTTTCACCAAATTTTTTTTCCAAAATTTTTTTTCAGAAAATTTTTTTTTCAGAAAATTTTTTGCAAACATTTAAAAAAATTTTTTTTTTCAAGTTTTTCTTCAAAAAAATTTCTTTACTCCACTCTATGCAATAAAAAATTAGTATTTTTCGTTACCTCCTCCTAACAACTTTTTCGGACGGGCGTTGCAAAAAATAGCGTGTGATACACGTGCGCATAGGTGATTGGTAACTCGTGTGATTGCATCATTCGCCTGCGGCTCGAAGCACTCGTCTACGTTTTCGCACTCGCTTCGCTCGTGCGTTAACCACCGACTCATGCTTCAATCACCTATTTTGCGCACTTGTATCACAAATAACTATTTTAAAATTAATATACTGTTAAGATACGAATGTATCTGAATTTGAATACACGTTGTAATTTGATTAAAAATAATGAGCAAAGTATAGTAGATACAATACTTATACGTATATTAATATTAATAATTTTAAATTAGACTTAATATGTATTGTATATTGAAGTAATACAATATATATATATTACATTCAATATACACATTTATATTAAGTTTCATTTACAAGTATCATCAGAATCATTAAGACATATTTTTCAATAAATGTCTTTAATCAAAACTGCTGTCGAATTAACAGTTATTTGAAAATTTCTAGTTATAACATAATCAAAATTTTTTTAAAGAATAATTCATAAACTTTTTATAAAATTCACACCTCGAAACCATCATTTTTCACTGAGTGAAAATGTACATTTTTCTGAAAAATTTAAAGAAATAATTTTAAATATAAATTTTAGAAACCTTCTACAACATGTCAGTGTCAATATAAATAAAAAATTTGTCTTGAATATTCTGAAAAGCAACTTAAAATATACAATTTATAAATAAACCCAATTGCAGGTGCTCTGACGGGTGCATATTCTTCTGCATATGCATGATCTTACGCGTGGCGATATCAAAGGTCGTAATCTCATTCTTCGTCCATTGAACCACCCCAAACGAGTACAGTAGAACGGGGATGGCATGCATGTTAGTCACAGATACATTGTTCAACGTTGAGAGATTTGAAGACCAAATCTGCTGAAGAAGACGCTGGGTCTGCTTCGGAGAGACTCCTTCACTGATTTTAGGTCCTCAATGCGGTTCTGAGGTACTCCTAGAATTGTATAGGTCTCTCTAGTGTCAATATGTCTAATAACACTCATATCCACAAGCTACGGGTCTCCGGGAATACCTGTAATCCGACCTCGCTTCAGATTAATCTTGGCACACTTGTCCAAACCAAAGTCCATCCCAATCTCTCCTGTGTAGTACTTGACGTTATTTAAAGCACGTTGAAGTTGGCATGCACTAGAAGCATAGATCTTCAGGTCATCCATATAAAATACACGAGTGGCATTTTGCTTTAGATGATTAGTGTCACCACAGAGGTGCCCAGGAGAATTGCGTGGTGCGAGATAGTGGCAGAAGTGTGATGCAAAAGATAAGAAAGTAAGCCTAACTTTCCAAAGGGTCATCAATCACTCTATGTAGGTATCTCACTATGTTCTAGCAGTCAATCCAGGCCATCGACGGGGCGTTCTAATGAGCTGTTGCACCTTTTTTTGAGCCACGTTGTTCGTACCTTTCTCCCCACACAGGCCCCATTTTTCGAACAATCCTGTCGTTTGGGATAGCTGCAAAGATCTTATACAGTGTGTCCCAACAAGTTATTGGCCTGTTATTCTCTGGATTGGACCAGTCGTCTTTCTTCCGTAGGAATATATTGCGTCCTAATACTAGCCACTGCGGGGAGGGCGTCTCCGACTTTAAATATAAGGCGAATATGCAGGCTAGATGTTGGTGTGTAGAAGTAAACTCCTTCCACCAGAAGTTCTTGATACCATCTGGTCCTGCAGCTAAAAACTTTTTCGTGTCCGTAAGTGCTTTTTTCACTTCTTTGGCAGTGATTGATGGACATTCCTTCTCAGATGTTATGAGGTTGTCGCAAAGATTCTTGAAGCGAATGATGACATTGGTGTCTTCCTTCACTTCCAGTATTTTCGGAATCTTGTTTACCTCTCTCCAAAAAGTCCCTATCTCGTCGGGCTTGGGTGGATTTTTGACTGAAACAGAATGACCCATCCCTCCCTCTTCTGTATTCTCGTCCTTGCGTTAGATAACACCTGTATTATGTCAAAGATATGCTGCTTTATTCTCAGTAGCTTTGACTTGTTCAGTATGTGATGGTAGATCCCCAGTTCGTGGGAAAACTTTCGGACCCTTTCCGTGAAGGGCTTATCAGATGTTATGTAGTCAATAACACACTGAACACAGGACGCATTCTGTCTTGCACATCAAATCTTCTTGTTCAGTTGATGCAAGCGTCTTTTGGTCTTTTGTTCCATCGTCGGTTTTAGCCTTCGATTTGAATCACCCAAAGCTCTTGCCGCACCATAAACTGAACAATTGATAGTCCAGAAGTCGGACTCCTCAAAATATCCTCACGAAGGAAGGCAGTCATTTCAGCCAGATCTTGGGGCTTAGGCGGAACATGGATGTTAATGTTCCTCCGTGTCCTAAAATCGCGATCATGTCTCTGGAGGTACCTGCTTTCTGCGGTTGGTCTTACAGGCATGGAACACAGTAAGGGCATGAAACACAGTCGGGAATTTAATGCTGAGTATCTAAAAAAAAACAACTTGAAATCGGGTAAAAAGTGCAACCTCTGGAGGAATTTGACCGGGAAAATCAATTTCTGCACCACTGTGCGCCCTCAAGGTGGCCGCGGAATACTTAATCTTGAATGCCTTCACAACAGGATTATTCTGGGTACAGCACATATAGTCGCAAATGGACGAGACGCTCTTCAAATGGTCAGGAAACACGAAGAAGTGGGCAAAGGAGCGTTTCTGTACAAAGCAGCTGAGGTAACTGCTGAAAAACTTGGCCTTGACTTCAATATCAGGGGCGAGCAAAATGCATCAAACATTATCCATCTCGAGTACTCACTCCTTAAGGTCCGGATCAAGAAAACACAGAAGAAGAACTTCCGTGAACAGCTCCTCGACAAGAGGAAGGACGGCATCTTCCACAGAAATGTGAATAGTTGCAGAGCGTGTCATGCACGCTCCAAGCACGTTGGACACATACTAACTAGTTGTCCAACTCATGCGGGAACGGCGTACATCCAAAGGCACAATGCGTCCCTAAGAGTGCTTTATTACCATCTCTGACACTCTTACTGCATTAGCTCTGACACCACTCCGCCAAACGCTCCTAGAGGATTAGAGTCAATTGTCGAAAATAAGCAGTGCCGCATATACTGAAACTTTGTATTCTCGACAAAAGTTTCTGGCGCGCATTCAAGGCCTGACATAGTTCTCCTTAACTTCGAGAAACAAATAATGTTCGTTATAAAATTTGCGGCACCATATAAAGCCCCTGATAAGGGAGCTGCGACAGTTGTCCCCGGAATATTCGGTTGTGCTAGTCGTCCAGAGCATTGACGCTCTTGGAAGTGCCAAGGTTTCACTGGTTAATAGTCTGAAAAGCATCCCTGTGTGTCAACGAAATGCTAAGACACTTGCGGGGAAGATGCAGAAAGCGGTCGTACTTCGGTCGCTCCGTGTCCTCAGGGCGCACGAGACTTGTGCTGGTTCATCGAATTGAGTCCATCGCAAACTGTAACTACCTATCGCACGGTCGTGAGGCGTGGTCACAGATGAAAAGTTACTGTGATTTCGCCGGGAGTGGGTGCAATTTTGTAGAAAGGCACCCGCTATCTATTTTGTCTATTTTATCTTATATATTCTATTTTTATTCTTATATTCTTATCAATACCATTTATGACAGTTAGGTTTTACTCATAATTTAGAAAAAATTTCAGACTTGTATGAGGATACAGAAGAGATTCGCGCACGGTCCCTCAGCGAGCGGTCAATACGCAAGCTACGCGTCCCGCTTCCACAAAGTGTTCTTCTGGCCGTCTTTCGGATTGGCGAGCGGTTCGCAAGCGAGCGGCCAATACACAGGCTGCCCCCCCCCCCCACTTTCACGTGCTGTGCCCTGCCGTCTTGCGGATTAGCGCGTGGGGTCAAAGCGAGCTGCCATTACGCAGGCCGTTCACGCGCTGTACAGTGTACAGTGCCATCTGGTGAATTGTCGCGCGGTGCCATAGCGAGCGGCTATTGCGTGATTCGCTGTGCCGAGCCACCTGGGTTAAAAAGAGGTGCGATAGAATGCCGTATCATTCTTATAAAAAATACGTGAATTAGCCATATACCTTTAGAAGAATAACATTAGCATTACCAGCTACAAACGTCTTCTTAATACAATGAGCACATTTTTTTTGAAAGATAATACTCACTCGCGTGAACTATCACCTCGAGGAAAACGGCAAAATTAAACCGCACCGGTGATGCTTAAACTCACCGAAGCCATTAGCTTAAATTCCAATCGAAGAAAACATACTGGAGCTGTTTTCCTCAGCATAGAAAAAGCTTTTGACAGTGTCCGGCATATAGGACTGCTCAGAAAACTAAGAAATTACAATTTTCCAAGAGGGCTCATCCACTTTATACTTTTGGGTGTGCCCCAAAATAGCATTCTAGAACCGGGATTCTTTATTGTCTATGTAAGCGACATCCTTCGAGAAAAAAATTAATATCGGAAAGTCTGAATCAATTTTGTTTCTCAGTCAGGAGGCTGGCCAAAATAGATCCACCCAAAATGATTAATGAACTAATAATATGGAAAAACTCTATAAATGACCAAGGAGGTAAACTACATAAATGTCTTAACTAAAAGCAGCATATCCAGGAAACTAAAGGAAAAGCCCTCGGGGTTTTGTCGTGCCTCAATCTTATTTTAAATAGACACTCGAATGTAAAACCTAAATATGGAATCCTAATCTATAAAATGTTTATCCGACTAATCATATCCTATACCTGTACAATTTCTCAGACGTATCACCAAAACCCCCAGATACGCGAAGAACTCTGCCCTGCGCAGAGAATTTCAATTACCATACATTTCAGAGTATATCAAAGAAACCGCCACTAAATTTGATGAATCTGCATCATTATCATCTTTTGAACATATTTCGTCACTAGGGAAATATAATTACACCAGAGTCTCGATAGATGAACAATCTCGGGGGTTGCCTGAAAATAGCCTTGTTCATATAGCGCGTACAGCAAAACGTAATCAGTCAGGGCCGCCTGAACCGTTTCCATAATATTGCGCAATCTACTTGACTGATGAGTAGTATTACACGCGTCCCTTCAGAGGCGGAGTCGCAACCGTCTCTCGCCCTGCCCCCTGAGAAACTGCGGGGACCAGCAATTCTAGGAATTCATATAACGCGTGCGATCGCGCGTTCAAATAGTGAGACTCTGGTGTATGATATTTTTCGCAAACATGCGATGCCAAAAAATTTTCTAATGAAATTAGTCACCCAAAATGGGCATGGGGGGTCGACGTGGCGCCGAGACTCATCTCAACTGCCGCGCCGACCTGCCACCCCTGACTAACCATCAACCTTGATTTTTCTTCCCTGAAATAATTTCTCAGATATTGTTGTTTTTTCCCGCTCGCGGGCATTTTTCCTATACACATAAAACGTCACTTTAACTAGTTGTCATGTCAAACTTTTTTTATCATACCTCAATCGAAAATTCGACTTTCGATGCCTGAGGAGTAGGTCGAAAATCGAGTTTTCTACGTAGGGTATCGTTTTGCAGAACTCGAATTCGTCAGATGAAAATGTTCACATACGAACGATACTTTCAGAGCGTACGAACTTGACCATGCAATGTAGCTAACAAAAGAATGGCTCGCGGTTGTAAAATAGCGTAAAAGTCAGTAAATGGTGGCAGGTTTTTTTATAATTACGAATAGGTAGCGCAACGAACACATTCCTTTTGCGATGACAAAGTAAACAGACTGAAGCGAATATTATTATTATTAAAATATTATTAAAATCTATCATTAAGAAAAAAAGAAGGGTTTCTCAGCAGAAATAATTATTTTTAAGTAAAAATCATCTAGCATTGATTAAGACTAACTAAATAGAGTAATTCGAGGTTATGGATGATGTTTCTTAACGGAAATGAACACTTTTAAATAAAAATCATCAAGTACTGATGAAGAGTAACTAGTATGAGTTATTTAAGGTTATTATTGATTCTTCTCAACGGAAATGGGTATTTTAAAATAAAAATCAAGTTAGTCTTCATCAAGTACTGATGAAAATCAACTAGTTAGAGTTATTTGAGGTTATGGATGATTTATCTCAACGGAAATTAATATATATTTTTTTTAAATCATCAAATATTGATGAAGACTAACCAATTAGAGTATTTTGAGGTTATGTTTGGCGTTTCTCAACGGAAATGGATGTCTTTAAGTAAAAAGCATCAACTATCGATGAAGATTAACTCGTTAGAGTTATTTAAGGTTATTGATGATTGTTCTCAACGAAAATGGATATTAAAAAAAAACTCATCAAATATTGACGAAGACTAACCACTTAGAGCATTTTAAGGTTACGTTTGGCGTTTCTCAACGGAAATGGAGGTTTTTAAGTAAAAATCATCAAGTATTGATAAAGACTGACTAGTTAGTTATTTTAGGTCATGGATGATTTTTTTCACCAAAAATGGATATTTTAAAATAAAAATCATCAAATATTGATTAAGAGTAACCAGTATTCGCCAGGAGTCGCCAGGATTTTTAAAAGAAAATATTAATTTCCGCTGAGAAAAATCATCCATAACTTCAGATAACTCTATAAACTAGTTAGACTTTATCAGTATTTGATGAAATATATACTTATAATAAATTTAAATTAAAAATTCAAAGATTTTTCGGGTTTCAATCGTGTGCGAAACTATGAATGTTGCCGACGTTTCGTGAACATTGTTCATCATTCATTCAACATCGTTGAACTTGATTGGCCAATCAAGTTCAACCAGCCCACACCAGGGGGCACTCTGGCCAATCACAGGAATCGTAGAGAATACATACCTAAGAACAACATGACCTGAAACTTCAGTTTCAGGTCAGCCCTGAAGAAGTGAACTGCAATGTTCACGAAACGTCGGCAACATTCATAGTTTCGCACACGATTGAAACCCGAAAAATCTTTGAATTTTTAATTTAAATTTATTATAATGGATCATCGTGAAAGTCTTAAATCGATTATTAAATATATACTTGATAAAAATATCCATTTCCGTTAAGAAACACCGAACATAACCTCAAAATACTCTAACTGGTTAGCCTTCATAAATATTTGATGATTTTTATTTAAAAATATCCGTTTCCGTTGAGAAAAATCATCAATAACCTCAAATAACTCTAACTAGTTAGTCTTCATCAGTAGGGGAGAGTAGGGTAAAACCGGGTACTCCCATGTGGAAAAATTTCGAGGCAGTCTTAAGTAGAGAGATCGGCTGGCTAGTCTGAATCTAGACCATCTACTTGAAACGGTCTGACAGGGTGTTGGCCTTGGCCCTCTCAGACTGACTCGATTGAAAAATTTTCAAAGTGTCATCGAAACGGTCTGGCTTGACCCCTCTAAGATGGTCTCGATTGAAAATATCTAAGTGCTATCGTGACGGTCTGATATGATCCTCAGTGGACGGACATGATTGGGAAAACTTCAAAGTATTTCAAAGTGAGCAGGATCGTTTTCTGTTAACGGCATTGACACGTATCTAGGTGTGTATACACATTGTTTTTCGGTAATTGTCGAGCAATATAATATACAGTTATCAGATAAGGTAAATTGATTTTTTGTCAAATTACAACCTAACCTACAAAAGACCAGAGAGCATCGTGGACGAAGACGCATCGTGAAGGAAGAAACACTGTTCAGAATTTGAAGAAATGAAAATCAGTCAGCAAGAGCATTTTCGATCAAGTTTTCGAGTGATTTAATGTGTTAATGTTTTTGCGCCGTTGATAATAACCATGAGTGATAAGGCGAAAGGAAAAAAAGGAGAAAAAGGCAATCTAAATCTTTCTAGTTTCGGCTCATTTTCCCGCACTTTTCATTCTTTTATCAAAAAGCAAGAATGAATTATATCAAGACAATGCATAATCAACTTTATCCTGCTTTAAAATCATCCAAAAAAATGAAGAAAGAATCCATGGAATAGTATTTCAAAAGTGATAAAAATTCGATATCAATAAATGATTTTGTAGGTTATGTTATAATTGTCACTTATCTCTCGGCGTTCGAAAGATGTCCGTTCTTATCGCTTATCTCATAAATTATTTGTAAATCATCCAAAAACATAATTGAAAAGTAAAATTTATGTAATACAAATGAGAGATCGAAGCTATTTTTTCCCTCCTTCTTCTCTGTGGTCTAATCTAGACTATCAGGTGGTCAAAGCGTTACACGCCTGGCCAGCGTCTGATTAGCTGGTCTAGTCTGGACGAGCTGACCAGCGGCTATTAAACCGTCTGTCCAGCGTCTGAACAGACACAAGATGGTCTGTGCAGCGCCCGGCCAGCGCCCCGAAATTTTTCCACACGGGCTTTGTCTTTAATGACATCGTGTGGAAAAGCGAAAAGCTAAAAAGCTTTTATTTGAAGTGAGCAGTTTTCTGTGACTTATATGTAATGTCGTGCAAAAGTTTCTGGACATCTATTTTCCAATAGGTAGAACAAGCACCCTAGTTTTAATAATAATAAACTGTAGATTTTGTCTCAATTATTGCATGAAAGGTGATTAAAGTACCCCTTTTATTTGCATAAATGAAAGCCAGTATGTGTTAATTTTATTGTATTGTATTTTATTACTCTCCCTTTTACGGGGTTGAGGGCTCCGTTCCCTTTACATCTTTTACAATTTCACTTAACCACTATGCCTTATGCCTAACTTAACCTAACTTAACCTTTAATCGCTTCGCTTTCTTCTTATTTACTAACTCTTACATATTATCTTACTATTGCGCGAGACCTTCCAGGGCTTGCATTTCCTCTTACCATTTCTCTCCAAGCTTTTGTAAGTTACACAACACTAATTTTCCTTACATATTTCTCTTGTATCAATTTTGGTCTCGAATTTGGTTTTTTCCACCCCCTTGCATTCTCTCTTCCCTATTCTCTTCTAGACTCTTCATCCACTTTTCCCCTTGTCCACAACTGCTCAGTATCCATCTAACTCTATCTACGACGCTCTTTTCCCCTTCCTATTTCCCTGTACATCTCTCCAACACGTGCTCCCATGATTCCCTTTCATAACCACATACCCTACACATTTTCATTTCTTCACTCATCCAATATTTACACTCATTCATTCCTTCTCCCATTCTGAAACGTACCAGCCTGGACCAGCTGCATTCCTTTTTTAACTTTCCTAAATATTCTGGGACCCCTTCCATCTTAACCAATTTATACCATTTATTGTATTTTGACTCCATAATGTTTTCCCACCTATTCTCTTCCTGCTCCTTGATCATTTCTCCTTCTACTTCCTGCCACTCCCTCCCCTCGTCACACATTCTCCATTCCCTTCTAACTTGCCATCTCTCCTCCTCCCATCTTGAATGTCCCGTGTTTCCTCTCCTCTGTCTATTTAATATTTTCTGCAGGCATACTTGAGCAACTTAGCTACCCTTACCACTCTTAAGTTTCTCTTCAAAATTCCAGACTCTTTTCCTCTGCCTTATCACCAATTTCTCTCTCTCTGTTTCTTCTCTCAACATATATCCTGGGCAGTTCCAGCTCACAGCCATAACAGTCCTCTTTGAATATTCTTTTTTCAATCCCCCACACTTGACCCATCACCTTACTTGCACTTTCTATCCTTTTTTTCACTTGCAGATCATTTCCACCTCCCGCTTCGAACCAGGATCCTCAATAACAAAACTCCTCTACCATTTCCACCATTTCTCCATTTATCTTCCATCCATACTTTACTTCATTCTTTCTCTTCCTGAAACATACTATCTTTGTCTTCGTCACATTAATTGTCAGGTCTTTCTCTCTCACATACTCTTCTAATCCTTTTATTAGCAAGTTCATTCTACTTTCATTTTCTGCCAGGACAACCACATCGTCCGCGTACGCTAACGAGTATATTCTCTTATTTCCTAGAACTATACGCCCTTTACCTTTTCTTTCCATTTTCTCTTCTAGGTCTGCTAACAATATACTAAACAACAACGGACTTAGCGGGCACCCTTGCCTGAGACCCCTCCATGTCCAGAACTCCTCTCCTTTCTGTTCCCCGATCTTCACCCTTGTCTTCGTCTCCATACAGACCTTTTTTATCCTCTCAATCAGCTCTTCGTCCACCTCCCTTTCTTTCATTGCCTTCCACAAAACTTTCCTATTCACCGAGTCAAAAGCTGCCTTAAAATCTACGAAGAGTGCTACCAATTTTCCTTTTTTCTGTCCCAGATTCCTGTTGACTAGATAGTTCACCACGAAAATGTTATCCACTGTCCCCATTCCCTTCCTGAATCCTGTTTGATTGTGTGGAATACTTCCTTTCTCTTCTACCTGTTATTCTAATCTCTTTCTAAGAACCTCCGCGTATATTTTATACGTTACTGGCATGAGAGTGATTCCTCTATAATCTTCCACTTTTCTACCCCCTCCTTTCTTTAATAAAGGAACTACCAATCCTGTTCTACACTCCTTCGGCCATCCTTCCCCTCTCCATACTCTATTACATACTTCCCAAATCTCTTCTCTAACCCTTCTTCCGCCAAATTTCAACGCTTCATTCTCCATCCCATCCTCTCCGGTCGCCTTGTTTCTTTTTAACTTATCAATTGCTTGATTCACCTCCTCTCTAGTCAACTCATTTCCACCTTCCATGTCTCTCTCCTTGATCTTTCTACCTTCCCCCTTCACCTTGCTATCCACCCCTCCTAGCAATTTCTTGAAATATACCGTCCATTCATCCATACTTATCTCTTCTTGGATTCCTTTCCATCCACTCCTTTCTCTATTAATCACCTCCCATTCTCTTCCTTCCTTTATTGCTTTCTCTACCTCTTCCATATACCTCGACTTCTCCTCTTGTCGTTTCACATCCAGTAGTTTCTCGTGTTCCCTTTTTCTTTTATTATGCAAATGTTAATGTTTCCAGAAAATATCAATAAATTCTGAAATAACCATTTTTTTAAATCTTTTTTCAATTTTCAAAAACAATTTAATTATTATATTCCTAATTAAATGCTTTTATTCAATTTCAAATTCTATTAAAATATTATTGCATTCTAAAATACTTCATTTTTCAAGCATTCAGTTTGAAAATTTTTGATTACAAAATTTTTGTTTCAATATTTAACAATATTTGACTGTTTATTTAAAATAATAAATTATAAATCAAATATTCAAGAATAAAGTAAATAAAATTGAATTATTTAAAATAAAATAAACCTCGAATCGTTCGAATTTCAGGGTGCTGAATGTAAGCTTTAAAATTTGTATTGGTTAATTTTTTTAAATTTTTAATTTGTAAATGACATTTTTCAATTTAGATTTTTCAAGAAACAACTTATAATCACTAAATTTTACTGTTTTTAAGTTAAAATTGTTTAAAAATTATATAATTTTGAACACATACCAATTTTTTGATTGATTGTTCAAACTATTTTAGTTCTTAAAACTCAGTCTCTTCCAGGTCTGCTTAGTCAAGCTTTTTTGATAAAATACTGATGCGGGCCGATATGATTTCTCTGAAAGAACTCTGGACACGCTTTGAGGTTCGCTATGTCTGTTATAATAAATAAAAAAAAAGTAAAAATTAAATATTCAAAAATAAACAAATTGAAATTGAATAATTTTAAATTAAATGAGCCTCGAATCATTATAATTCCAGAGTGCTGAATGCAAACCTAAAAATTTTCATTGTTTCATTTTTTGTTAATTTTTAATTTATAAGTGACATTTTTGAATTTGAATGTTTCAATAACAATGTAAAATCCTTTAATTGTGGTGTTTCAACCTAAAATTGTTTAAAAATGATATAATTTTGAACACTTAAAAAATTCATTGATCCATTCTTCAAACTATTTTATTTCCTAAAACGCATTCTCTCCTTTGCCTGCTTAGTCAAGCTTTGTTTATAAAATACCGATGCGGACCGATATGAATTCTCTGAAAGAACACATTGTGTCGTACTTATGTTGCGCATCTACATTTAGAATTAGGCTAATTATATTTCATGAAGAAGAATAATAAAAATTGAAATTTCATTATGAAAAATTCATTATTATGACACTTATCATTATTATTACACATCTAAGTACTCAAAAATTATAAGGAAAATATTGAAAATTGTTTCTTTTTTTCAAATTAGACACAGCATATTTTCCTCCTGTTTGTAAATCTGTTACGAAGTAACAATTTTTATATTTCCTTTTTAAACATCAGCGACTGCTTTTATACTTTCTCTCGAAAACATCTGCGATAATATGTACGAAAAATTTACAACTTATAATCTGTTAAACCTTCAGAGTAATACTTCTGTAAAATCCTAAACTACTTTATCATATTTCCAGAAATATGTCATGTTTATGGCTTAAGCCACTATATTCTAATTTGAACACGAACTATCCTAAGTGCCATTCGAGAGGGTTTATTACCGTTTTCAAATTCTGGTTGCTTGTCCATGTGGCCAACAACCAACGTAAACGACTAGAGCTCGAATTTTCTCTGAATTTTTTTACTTAGGGGGTTTTTCCCGTTCGTGCCTTTCCGGACGAGAACGGAAGGGCCCTTCGACTAGACAGGACCTATCGGGCCCTCGCTTGTTATTCGAAAATCTGTACTTCCTAAGACTTTACTATTCGAGCAGCTGACTCTTCACTTCCTCTGAGAGAGTCAGTTCGCAAATATTTCAAAGTCTTCCTCCACCCTTGTATATATTTCAAGTATAATAAATTTGAGTTATATTTGAAATAAATGGTTTCATTCCTTATTATTATTTTAAATAACTTCAACACAAACAAAATGATTTACAATTCTTTAAACAATTATTATTCGTTTAAAAAATATATTTTTCTCTGTAAGTCGTGGAAAATTATTATTTTCGAGATATAAATTCCAGAGAATAATAACTTGTTACAATTGGATGGAGAAAAAATTGTTTACATAAATTCGAATTGTTTAAATAATTAAAAATTATTTACAAAATACTTGGAAACTCGTCCCTTATCAATTAAAAATAATTCTTAAAAAAAAATCCAAAGAATACAGTTTTTAGTATGAATTTAATACAAAAATGCTATTTTGCAGTTTTTGGGTCACTTTCCCAGCACAATAACAATGGTTTGAAAGGGGGGTGGGTAGTAAAAATTAAAACTTACTGGGTGGAAATTATTCTTTGATCATGCTTTAAGAGGTTTTAATACTTCAATTAAAAAAAAGGTTATAACAAGTAGCTCCTTTTTTCATTGAAAGAGAGGGGGGGGGGAGGTGGCGAGTGAGAGAGAGAAAGAGAGAGAGAGAAGGGCTCCTTTTGGTGGGTCAAGAGAAGCAAGCCTCCAGTCTGTGACATAAGACACAACGCGTGTGTCAGAGGCTTGCGTCACACTTTCCAGCCATGGTTTCATTTGAATCAGACGCGACTCCTCATATCGAAATCTAAAATGTTTACACATCAAAAAAAGCAAAATTTCCGGTTTTGCCCCGTGGGCAGGGTAAAACCGGGTACCTATGAAAATAATTTAAGAACTCATTAAAATTAAGAAAAAATGAATTTATTGTATTTAAATATCATAAACATTGGTATGCTAGCAGCAAAGATGAGTACAATTAACAATGTTACCTCCAATTACGTCAAATTACAAAATTATGCTAAAAAATAAAAACTTGTCATTATATTTTAAGATAAAAAATTGGGAGTGCATGATTTCAATAAAATAAAATCATTTGATAATCTGGAATATATTATTAACAATAACAATAAAAAATACAAATAATAATAACAAAGAAACAGAAGTATAGTTAAGAATGTAAAGAAAGATCAGCTTGCATAGAAATATATACAAAAATAAATAAAAATGTGGAAAAATATTTACAAATTAATCAAATATAAAAATGAATAAAAATATTTGTTCTAGGTCATTCTCGTCATTGGTATCACCGGAGGATGCAGGGAAGGTGAACTCTCAAATATTAAATGCAGCGACATTGAGGATAAAGGCTCTCTTATGATAATCTGAATCCCTCATAAGAAGAGTAATGTTCCTCGAACCTTCGTCATCGAGGAGAAATTCATGGAAATAGTTAAAAAATATATGGCTTCACGTCCTAAAGACGTTCCGACTGATCGTGTCTTCCTCAACTACCAAAAAGGTAAATGTACGGGACAAGTCATTGGAAAAAATAAGTTTGCGAACACTCAGAAAGAAATTGCTCTATACTTGGGATTGCCTGATGCCGCTCTTTATTCGCCGGACTTCAGCCACACTGCTTGTTAACCAAGGAGCAAATGCTCGAATGCTTCAGCAACAAGATGGATGGATGTCAAGTTCTGTCGCAGAAAGTAACATGAAATTTTCTTATATGTCAGTGAAATTATTACTTCTATTTTTGTATTACATCTAATTACATTTCATTTCGCTTAATTTATAATTCAACTAATTTTTTACAGGCTATGTTGAAAATTCGGTCAACAACATAAGGAAGATTTGAAACTTAATCACTCGTGATATTAATTTGCTACCATTGAATTCCAGCCCGGAGCTGAAACGTCGCAAGAAACAAAGCGACCTCGAATAGAATCCCGTGCAACAGTTACGAGCTCTTCCACTTCATTTCTTGAACACCCTGCTTCACGTCCTTCCAATTCTTGAATTCTTTCTCAAACGAATCCTCAATATACTTTGACCACAAATAACTCTTTCAACAATGAAAATGGCAATCAAAATAACCAAACGATCAATATCAAGGACTATCATGTTCACATTCATTATAACTAAAAAAAATAACGACGGCTCATGTCAAAAAAGCCCTTTCCCAGAGTGTCAATTTTGTTCTGTTCAAGGTTTGTTTTAAGCTGAAACATGTGATTTTATATATAGAATAAAACCAGAAAGACAGTCTCTTGAGTACAAATTAGAGAAATTGTAACAACAGTCTCGCAGAAAAAAATAAGAATAAAATTTGTTGCAGGAAATTTTTTAGAGCGATAAAGTTTTGTTCAGCCAACTTCTCGTCTTTCAAAATACATGTGTTTGTCATAGAAAAACAAAAGAAAGTTTAACCGATATTTGTGTAAAGTTTATCCTTTGAAGTTAATTTTTGTTGCAAAGAATCTTTCGTCGGAAATCGATGTAAAGTTTATCTTCTGTTTTTTTCTGTGCTATGAAACTCTCAAAAGTTTTGCTTTGAAATTTTCTCATGTGTTTGTATGATATATAATTCAATGTATGTATAGGTATATTGAATATAAGGTACATATAAGTATGTTGAATGTGGATATACGTATGATAGGGGAAACCACCCTACAGTAGATAATGATTTACAGTAGATAATCTTAATTAACTGGAACACTGACAAAAATGGTTAATTACTTTTGTTAGTATAACGTTTCAGCAAGGATACTATATTTTCTAACGAAGTTTCATTGAAATTTTATAATTAAGTAATGCGTGAGAGCATAAAATTAATTTTTAACCTGAAAACAAAAATTTCACCTCTTCTTTATTCATACTTGTTAACTTAATGAAACATTTTTATGACATGTTTATACATTAGAATCGAAGCTTGAAGTTTAATGAACAATATTTATTAATACAAAGTGTTCTTTCTTTAATATTTATAAATATTTGAGGACATTTTATTAGATAATACATTTTCCAACAGTAGATAACCAACAGTAGATAATCGGAAAATTACAAAAAATTTCTCTGTCAAAATTGGCAACTCTGCAACTCTCTCGCAGTTGTTTTAAGCTCGGTTTTAAGTTAAAGGTTGTGTTTGTTTGTTTATTATGATTCGTGAAGTTTTAAATTCAAATTATTGTAAATAATAAACTAAGAAAATAGTGTAAATTATTGGTTACTAAAAAGCTCATAAATTTTAGTTGTGCTTTAAGCACCCTTTCGGAAAAGATATCATTTTTAGGATTAAGGTATGTAAAAATGCTGCACTTTTCTGTCATCGCAAGTCAGGTTAAATTTTATAAAGATTAAACATCTCGTACCAATCGTACCAATCTCACGGTATATCAAAGATAAAAAAATTTCAATAATTTAAACTTTTGCGATTTTTGTAAAATAATCATAGTTTAAACTATTATTTACTCAATAAATTGATTTTAATTGTAAGTATACTAATGACAAATCATAATTATCCAGAATTGAGTATTCTGTCTTGCCCAGAAGCAATACCAGAAACGATTATCTATTGATGGACAAAGGTGTCAAAATCGCAGCCTTGACCAGGTCTAATAAAAATGTTTAATACAGCCAATTGATTAATTTCGTGATATTTTTTTCTATAAGAATACTCAATTCAATATGTAAGCTTTATTTAACAACGATAATCTTTCTTGATTTTTGAAAACTGATGCAGTTATATGCTGTTGAATTTTTTCCTATCTACTGTAGGGCGGTTTCCCCTATATAATTAAAAATAAATTGAAAAATGCAAATTCATGTTTTTTATTATTTAAATACCCACATCACTTTTTGAAAATAGCAACTCTATATTTTTCTTTTTTGAATTTCTTTCATTATTTTTATTACTTATTAAATGTCTTCATTATTACTAAGAGAATAATATTTCGGTACATATTGATTTTTTCATCCAATAAACATGCCCCTCCCCTTTCATTTTTTTGAAAAAATCATTTTAAGTGTATTTTTTACTACAAATTGATTCATTAAATAACTGGCTGTTTTATACACCCTTGTTTGATTTCCCCTTAGGACATTATTTGTTTTTTTAATTAATTTATTCCTATTTTACTGTAGTTACGTATACTGTTTGACTTGACATTTGAATTTCCCGCCAAAAAGCATCTCGTCAAAAATCTCCAGGCGAGCGACCTGTCAGAGTTGGTAACCCTATTACCCCAATTCAAGGCCTATTCACTCTCGAATCATGGGTTTCTAACGCTTGAAATGGGTAGGAAATCAATCACAAACAACGCCAAGTTATACGAAATCGTATGAATAACGCATAAAATTGAGAAATCTAATGAAATCATTAGGAATCTTTGTATTGCGTTGAAATCACTAAGCGCAATAAACGAGTCAGTAGGAATCAAGCGAGTTAACGGCGAAGTCAGTAGTTTAAGAACCAGATTAGTGCGTTTAAGAAGTGAGTCAGTTCGATTAAGAAGCGAATCTAAGAGAATAAGGGAGAATCAAGGCGAGCTTAATGAAAATAACGTCAGATAGCGCCGGGTGTTATATTTGCGTTTTTCCTGCATTCTTATTTATTTATATATTATAAATCATTCTATGGATATGTTACAAGTTTAAAGCTTACAATTCCGGTGCGAAAGAGAAATAAATAAATATCTTTTTTACTAAAATGACTCAATACTTCTTCAACTGAAATTCTGCATCCCATTCGAGAAGTTCGTTTTTAGTGTTTACATTTTAGACAGTGTGTCTACCCTGCCTGGAAAACCTGGAATTGTCAGGGAATTTTGATATACTCGGAAAAACCTGGAAATCTCAGGGATTTTTTTTAAGTCAGAGAATTTTTTCGAGAGCGTGCTTATTTTTTTTAAATTTCAATATAAAATTGAATAACAATAATTCTTAATTGGTAAACGTAGCTTTATATTACTGTATTGAACTATTTTGTTGAAACGTCGTTTTTTCTTTGTTTGAAATTAATTTTCTTAGCTATAAGTTCCTCTTTTCTATTTTTGGTTGAAAATTTATCGTTTTTAGTTGAAAATTCAAGTATCTGAATGAAAGTTTATCTATTTATTTTGACGAAAAATTCGTTCCTTTTGGTAGAAAATTATTCGTCTTGGTTGAAAATGTATCTTTTACCTTAAAAATTCAACAGTTTTTTTTGCAATTCTTTCTCTCTCCTAACTGAAAATTTTTTCTTAGTTGAAAATTAAACTTATGTTGAGAAGTCGTCCTTTTTGGTTGAATTCAACTGTTTTTGATTAAAAATAAAAATCTTTTTTGGTTGAAATATCAACTTCTAGATTTTTCGTTCAGAATTCATATTTTTTGGAATGCAAAATTAATTACTTGATTGAAAGTTAAACTCTTTTGTTAAAAATTAACTTTTTGGTTAAAGATTCATCATTTGGTTGAAAAATTATCTTTTTGGTTTAAAATTCAAATACTCCAGTTGAAGATTGATTATTTTAGATGAAAATTAATCAGTTTGTTTGAAAATGTAAATAGTTTTTCGGAAAATTCGTCTTTTTTGGTTGGAAATTTGTTCGTTTTATTGGAGGAAAATTAATTTTTTCAACTGAAAATTAATTTTTTTAACTGAAAATTTAACTATTCCATTTTTGGTTGAAAACTGATCTTTTTTTAGTTGAAAATTCAACTATTAAGATGAAAATTAATAATTTTTAGTTAAAAATTCAACTATTTTATTGATAATTCATTATTTTCTTGAAAAATAGTATTTTTTGGTAGACAATTAATGTTTGGTAGAAAATTAATATGTTTGGTTGAAAATTTAAGTATTTAGTTAAAAAATCATCTATCTTGTTGAAAATGCAATATTTTTACTTGAAAAGTTGAAAATTTTAAGCGGTTCAAATTGAATTTAATATAGTACCCATATTAATTTTACCTAAATATGCACTGCATTTAAAGTATTAAAAGATAAAATAAAAATTTGTTTGAATTATTATCAAATTCATGGACTTTAGGGACAAATTCAAGAAATTATTAATTATTAGAAATCCAAAATCACCTATATATGCTCAATAGCCAATTTGTTAGAAAACAAACTCCTTTCTCTTTTTTCAGAATTAGTGATCATTAAAAAACTCTCAAGAGGCTTTTCATTCTGGAAATTATAATAATAAAATACTTGGAACTTACTCTCACTACTTATTTATTTATTTTCATTAATTAAATCTTACTAAAAATAGTAACAAATTTAATTCACCTTCTCATCGAGAAAGATGTCTGAGATCGAAAGTTAGAGCAAATAACGCTCTGAATAAGGGAAATAACGTAAGTTAGTGCACGGAATCAGTGGAGTCAGTGAAAATAAGGAGTGAGTCGGAGCGAATCAATGCGAGTCAACAGCAATCGTTAGATATACGGTCGTCGTTCCTCGGCATCGTTCGCGGCAGTGCGTACTCTGAATAAATCATAGTGTTAACGTTAAGGTTAAAGTAACTATGCGGAGAGTTTGGTATTTACACTATTTACAGTATTACACAAACTGAAATCATATGAAATCTTTTGAATCGCGTGAAATCGTTTGGTTAAGGTTTGTCTGATTCGAGAGTGAATAGGCCTTGCCCCAATTCAATTCACTAGAATCTTCTTCATTACAAAAATCTATAAAATCACTAAATTTTTTCAAGCTCTAGGCAAAGATATTATCTCTAGGCATCTCAAGTCGAATTTTGATTATCGGTATGATGAAAAATTATATGCAGGACTCGGGTCGAGGCCTTTCGACCCTCGTCACGCAATATACTGTTTCATATTGTGCAGCAATGCCTAAACGGGTAACGCACAACAACTTCTCTCAGTTCGATCATTCTTCGAAGAGATAATCAATTGTAGGTGCGTGACTAGTGCGGCTTCACCGTGTCATCTCTACCCAAACAGTCCTTATCAGTACTTTCAAGATTTTAAAACGTAGGCTAAAATATCCTTGGTCCTTGTATGTACTAAAGAAACTTAACGTAGGCTTGCCGGCATACTCTGCCGGAACCCAGCATCATCTGCCGGCATCCAACATCATTTGCCGACATCCAGAATCATTTGCCGACATCCAGAATTATTTGCCGACATTCAACATCGTCTGCCGGGTTCCAGGAAGCAACAACGCCAATGCTCTACAGGAAACCACAGGAAAGGTATTCTGCGGCGACTTAAGGCTTTTTACTAGGACCTTCTGAGCCGAGGCACTGTTTGGAAAGCCAATTACGGCTGACAACTTAAGGTCTCCCAGGGAGGACCTTCTGGGTCGGAAGAAAGAAGCCTCCCGGCCACTTTAATAAACGACGGGTTACTTGAGGCCCACTAGTGGGACCTTCTGCGCCATTCAACGCCGCTCAAGCCAACTAGGATTCCTACATGGCCATGGATTGCAAAATCTGGAATTGGAGCGATGGACGGATTTGAACCCTGGAGAGTCTTCATGGAGGGAAACATCGTCAGGCTCTATCAGAAGCGAGCTACCAGTCGAAAGACAGTTTTCAAGGGCATGCCAGACCTGGAAATTTTCCTCAGGAAAAATAAGGCTGCCCTTCACAAGTTTTGCGAAAAACACTGACCCTTCTTCTCCTCTTATGCCTTTTTCAAAGCTCCTTTGCCTTCCTTTTGCCCACACATCTACCATCCTACGTTCCTCCACTTATACGCCATCTTACCTTTTCCCTAGCCACCTCAAGGTTACTTTTTTCCCAGACCTTATCACAAAGTAGTTCTACTTTCCATCAAAAAAGGTCAATTCTCAACGAAAAATGTAATAGTTGATATTTCAACCAAGAAATATTTAAATAAAAATAAAGAGCAGTGAAGTTAATCAAAAAGAAGAATTTTCAACAAAATAGTTCAACATTCACCAAGTAGTTCAATTTTCCACCAAAAACATGAATTTTCAACGAAGAAGATTAATTTTCTACCAAAAAAGAGACATTTTTAACAAAATACATGATTTTTTAACCAAATAGTTAAATTTTAAACTTAAAAGACGAATTTTAGTAGAATTTTTTATCAAGCGAGGTGAATTCCATACCAAAAATGGAATAGGAGACTTTTTAATGAAGAAGAATGAACTTTCATCCAAAAATATTTCGATTTTCTTATTGGCTTCTATTAATTCTGTTCTCATCTAAGCGAAAAAATGAGGAAAGGGGAAAGAGAGGGAAGTTTCTTAAAAACAAGGGGAAAAAAGAAGAATTCTTTAAAAAAGGGGAATAGGGGAAAGAGTGTGAAGTCTGAAATATGAAAGTGATTTTCAAACTTATAAGTTATTATTGAACTGCACCGTTGACGGGCCATCCTTCGCAAAATTCGCAAACGTTGTTAAAATTTAGCATCAGAAAATACTAAACGGTACCTAAGTTTCTAACGTTACTTTTACTGACCCCCCTCCTTTGTAACCAACCGTAATTTTTAGCGCGACCTCCTCCCTCCTCAAATTGGTAACGAATTTTATGGACAACCCTACGACTGACTGACAATTCAAAACAACCGTCAATAAAGTACAATTGAAACATACGATCCGAATTGCATTCATACGATTTCAATGGAATCGTTGTTTATATGGATATTTATTTTATTGAAATTCTAACAGTAATACAAATCTTTTAGTCTGCCATAAAAAAAACTTTCCGTTTAGAAGAAGAAACTCTTCTTGATTTTTTACATTCTCATTCAATGAGAAGGTATTGGTTTTATGTAAAATTTGACATAGTCGGTTCTCATCAATCTCCACGTTTTGAGACCCCCTGAGTAGAAAAAAAACGATTTTCACGAAGGTGTCTGTCTGTCTGTAGTCTGTCTGTAGTCTGTAGGTAAAAAGAAAGAACAAGTTCGTTAACCAGCCATTTCTGACCAATGGTTCAGGTTTTATCCATCGAAAATGTTTTAAAAAAATAAAAAATTCCATTTTCCACCAAAACTATACGAGTTATGAAAAAAATGTTATGGAGTAAAATTGTTCATATCAAAAAGGTGAACAAATTTTGTTGAAGCCATTTTTTGATTAGTTCCATATATTTTTGTTTTAATCGTGAAAAATTATATTAAAAATGAAAAATTCAATTTTTCGGCAAAACTGTACAAGATACGAAAAAGTGTTGAGGAGCAAAATTGTTTACATTGAAAAGATGAACAAATTTAGTTGATACTATAATATTTTTTTAAATATAGTTAGTTGTCTATGAATAAAATAAACACTGTTTGACCAGAAATGGAATTTTCGATTGTTTGGTAGCATTTTCAGTAAGTTAAGCCAAAACTTTTTCTTAAGCAATTAGGCGTTTTTCTTTGGACTTTGAAAAAGTGTGCAAGTATTTTAATGAGAATGTGTTCCTTAAGTCCTATAGAGCCCTGAGTACATAAACTTCCTTTTTAATCTAAAAGCCGAAAAAAAAGTATCCGAGCGCGTAGCGCGAGGTACATACGTTAGCGAGTACGAAGCGCGAAACACATCAACCGCGCATATAATTTATCTTTTGCTGATTATAGTTGTAAGATAAATTATTGTCCAAGAATGAAAAAGTAGTTAACAAAAAAGATTGTAAATCTCTTAACAAAAGTATCGAAAAGGATATTAGCGTATATATAATCTGAAATATTTTTCTAATATATGAAGATGTTACCAAATATAATCTCTAGATGTTAAATTCTTATAAGCTTCAGATATTAAATTGTAATATCTCAGATTTTATAATATCCAGGCGTCTGTTTAGTTTCAGATGGTACTTCGCGTCGTGGCGCGTGTCATATGCATCCGCCTGCATCGTAAAAAGTGCTAATTACGTTATAAAGTTATTATTAGTGCTAAATCACACCTGATTCAGAATAGTTTTTGTAGTCTCGTGATATCCACTTTCCTATTTATTACGTGTTTAAAAAATTGAAATTTGTTTCCATTTCTACTTACTGGTTTGTTTATCCAAATTTTGTACAGGTTTATAAATACGTTTGCACTAGTTATTATATGTATTTGAGGTTATCCCAATGGAACAGGATTATAGTATGGATATGAGATTTTTAAATCCTGGATTATAGATTTTTATTATCTCAGATAATAAAGTTTTATAATCCAAAATATTATCCCGTAATATATATTTCCTAATATCTAGAGATTGTATTTTTAATAATCTAGATCACTCTGTCTCGTAGTTAATAGGCCGAAAGATTATATCCGGTGACATTTTTTGTTATTACTGGGTATAATCTATTTTTCTTAGTGAATTGTTAAAGTGTATATACATTAGGGTGGTTCAAAAAAATCGACTATTTTTTTTTAAACCCCCACTTAAAAACTTCTGGAAAGGTGTAAAAATACGCCTGTGAAAAGCAGAGCTCTTAATATTAATATTTAGAGGTCGCTCATCGCGAATTTCTATTTCCCATTTAAATAGCATGTGAAATTATTTTTTTTTTAATTTGGAATTTTATAACTCTTGAATGGCTTGATGAATTGCTAAGCCCATACCATATTCCTGTAGGGAATTCGACGCTCTACAAAAAAGGTCTCTTATGATTTTTTCATAAATTCACTCCTTCAAAAGTTATTTAAGGTTAAAGTTGAACACATAATAAATGTATCGTTTTTTATCTTAATTTTTGGCAAAAATTTGAAATTTATCACTATTTATCGTAATATTTTTTTCGGAAATTTCATAGTTTATAATTTTCTTCGAAAAAAAGATCGTTTAACAATTTTTAAATCGAAAAGCTCAGTATCTTTATGTATTACCTGCTTATATCTTATTAAAATAGTAGTTTTCATCTATTAAGTATCAAGATAATTCAGATACTAATGAAAATACGTCACTTTTAAAAACATACTGTTTTGTATTTAGTATAGTATAAAAATAAAATTCAATATAAACAATTTTAAATATTAATACTAAAACAACATTATTTATCAGTTTTGGCGTTAAAATTATCATTACGAACATTAATTTTTATTTTAATGTTTTCTTGTTACAATCTGGAAATTATCAACGATTTTCTTGCACAACTTGTAAAAGATATTGAAGTTGGTCCTCGTTTTTTATTAAGCAGTTATTGTATTCATCAATTAATGCAATACCGCATTCTGCAACATCATTTACTACCGCAAGGTCTTTAAACATTATACGTTTTCTCGGTAAGATAAATAAAAGACAAATTTTCAAACAATGTTAAACTTGATAATGTGATGATTTGAGTTAGATTATTGTTTTTTAGAGAAAATTTCAAACTATAAAATATGCGAAAGAACTATTACGATAATGAGTGATAAATTACAAATTTTTGCCGAAAATTAAGAAAAAAAACGATAAATTTATTATGTGTTCAACTTTAACCTTAAATAACTTTTGAAGGAGTAAATTTATGAAAAAATCATAAGTGATCTTTTTTGTAGAGCGTCGAATTCCCTACAAGAATATGGTATGGGCTTAGCAATTCATCAAGCCATTCAAGAGTTACAAAATTCCAAATTAAAAAAAAAAATTGGTCACATGCTATTTAAATGGGAAATATAAATTCGCGATGAGCGACCTCTAAATATTAATATCAAGAGCTCTGCTTTTCACAGGCGTCTTTTTACATCTTTCCGGAAGTTTTTAAGTGGGGGTTTTGAAAAAAAAAATAGTCGATTTTTTTTGAACCACCCTATTGTACATAGAATATGTACAAAGAGATCTCTAGGCACTTCTTGTACGACGGCACTAATTATTTTATAGACTGCAATATAAAAACTTTAGCATTGCGTGTAATTGTGCGATTGGGTGAAATATGGGTGTTTTTGCGTTTTCAGAAGTCACTTTTTTCATTTATTTCATCCATAATTTCATGAAAAACAAGGGTCGTGTGAAAATGCAAAAAAATCCGTTATTGTACTCACCCGGTCAATTCTATATGTTTTTAATTCCTTCACCGATAAGCATAGAAACACACTTTTTAAATAACTCTTATAGTTAAACAAAAATTAGGAATTTATTTTCATTAAACATTTTTTGCCAATAAGAAAAAGCAATGGCTCATTTTTTCAGCTTTTCCAACTTTTTCAGCTTTTTCAGTTTTCCCCCTTCTTATTATTTAACTTGAATTAGCGATATCGAAGCTAAAAGAACCTTTAAAATTTGGTCCAGGCTTGTCCCATTCATTTCCTTAGGATGGCACTAGCAGGTTAATTATGAATATAGGTTTCCAATTTTAACTCCAGCTTTTCCCCTTCTAAATATCTGAATCGCACACACGTGGTTAAGTTTAGCAAACTCTTTCTAACCTTGACTAGATCTTCTCCTATGAACGGAAATAAGCAAACTGTAGTATTTTTCATGGGACTCTCTAACGGGGTGTTATACTTTTCCAACGCTAACTATTACAATTTCCTTTTCTTCTCAATGTATATTCTTTGCAGAAGAGTGCTAGTAAGGCCAAAGTTAACAAAACTTTTGTCTCTAATAAGACTGTGTAACAGTGATTTTTGCAAAAGAATAATTGTGGTTATTTTTGATTTACTTTTGGATAAGACTGGATGAGGCATTTTTCACTGACAAAATTCCACAGAAAAAACAATATGTGATCTTTACAGCGATTTCAGAATAATCTTCACCTGCAACAAAAATTATCTTAACGTGTTAAGTTTTACCCGCCACTTTGGAAATAATTACCATGTCAACTCTATTGAATCTTGTTTTGTTTCGATGCGAAAAAGTTCAGCTTCATCTACATGAAAATTACCCGCAACAAAAATTCACTTCTGTTCTTTCCGTGTCGTAATCTGATTACAAAAATCTATAAGAAACAGCTAAAATAATTACTTTAGTTGTTTCTGATAGATTATAACACCTTAATTATATAGCACCTTATAGCACCTTATAGCACCTCAATTATAATTGAGGTGCAAAATAATAAGGAAAGTGACGTTGGGTAGGTTCGGGCCAGACGTTCGCGTTTTCGGGTCGGCCTCGGGTTCAGGGGATTCTCAAAATGTTGCACATGTCAAAACTCTTTCTCCCATTTGTTCTTTGGAATTGGAAGTTTTCTGCCTAAGGTCCAATTTATGTGAAATGATAAAAAGGGACAATCAGTTAAGTTTCAGTCATAGCAGAAATCGCTGTTGTTGTTTTTTTGCAAGTTAAACCCTGCGAACTGTCGAATTTAGTGTTAATCATTAAGGTTTAGCATGAGACGTGGCCGCAAGCAATGCTTAAGCAACGCCCAACGATCTATACATTCCCCATACTTGAACAATCTTTAAATATTTTTAACCTACTTTTGACCCATGCTTGAGCAAGGAAGCTTTTTTTACGTAGGATGTAGTAAACGATTACTTCATTGTTTGATTTACAGGGAAGACTACCTGGAACAACTTGATTTATTCACCTGGAAAATCAGGAAAAGATCTTGAATTTGGTTCTTAAGAATCGCTAGACACCCTGCTAAAATATTCTTCCTAGGTACTGAGAAAAATCTCAGAATAGCGGGAGTGTATGATTACATAAGTAACTATAGTAATTTGAGACAAGAAATGGGCCGGATGTCAGGTGGAAGGTGCGGGTATAAAGAGTGGAGGACCTGCGACTAAGGAGGCGGCACGAAACAGGAGCTCTAAGGGTGGCGCAATTAGTCAACGAGAGCTGGAGAGGAATTTCATCTTGCCAGGATTCGCGTAAATACGGCCATTTATCTTTTTCCCGCTGGAATCCGGGCCTTCGCTTGCTTGGTCGTCTACACGTACTGGGTCACGTACTTTTGCGATTTGAAAAAAATAGATTAAAAAAAAAGAAACAAAAAAGGGAAAAGGTAACAGAAGTCAGAAATATCACGTGAGGTTGAAGGATCTTTAAGGATTCAGCAGCGCGCGTTTCGTGAGTCGAAGTGGGCTTGGAATTCGAGATTACAAGTTCGCGCCGCCGTAAAATGCAGTGCCATTGGGTATTTTGTTTATTTTCTTGTTCATGTAGTATATATCAAGGCACTGATGGAACGACGTAATACAGGTCAGGGAAAGTCAGGGATTCCGAAAAAAATGGCAAAAGTCAGGGAATTTTTGTAAGACGCACTTAAGGTAATTGTCAAGAATAATCACAGCTACCACACAGTCACTTTTAGTCACATTTTTAATAGTCACGTTATTAAATGAAGAGATCACTTTATTCTATTATCTTTCAATAAATTAACCCATTGATTAAACATTATTGAATTCAGGTATATTCCTATTTCTGAATTTTCTTGATTTATTAACAAATATTTGAGAGTATTTTACAAGACTCTAAGAAATTTTTAATAAATTTCAATAATTTGAAGGCATTTTAAAGGATTTTAAAGGAATTTTGAAAAGCTTCCAGAAGTTTCAAGGGATTTCAAAAATTTTTAAAAGATTCGAAATATTTTAGGGTATTTTAAAAGATTCCAAGGCTTTTTAAAGAGATTTGAAAAAACTTCAAAGGATTGCCATGGATTTAAATGATTTGGAGGAGATTGAAGGAATTTTCATGGAGTTTTAAAGAATTTCTTAGAATTTTGGAAGATATAGAGCGATTTTACAGGATCTATAAGCTTTTAAGATAATTTAAAAGATTCTAAAGGATTTTATCAGATTTCAATAATTTTAAGAAATTTTGAAAGCTCTCAAGGTATTTTAAGAAATTTTCCAGGATTTCAGGGAATATCGTCAGATTTCATAGAATTTCACGGGATTTTATGTATTTATTTATTAACTAATTACATGCCATGTGACCTGATTAGGCTATTTAAAGGGTAACATGATAACTAGAAGTGGAAACGCCTATTATCAGAATAAAAAAGTACGTATTTGTGTATACACACGGAAAAAATTTATCCGTAAAAAAGTCACGAACTAGTAGCTAG
>CAKNYM010051013.1:80729-127400 GCA_932195095.1 Andricus curvator
CTGTTCGTAGGAAATTCGAACTGTTCGTAAGAAACTTCGAAATTTATGCATATGTTTCTCATAGAAATAAGGATTTAATGTTTCATTTTTTTATCTCGTATCCGAGACCTAGCTAGAAGTTCGTGACTTCTTCACGGATAAATTTTTTCCGTGCAGCACAATAGCGGCGGCGATTAAATATTTTTATTTATTTAAAAAAATAGAGGGATTTCGTAGGGTTTCAAAGATTGAAAGAGATTTTAAATATTTTTGCAATACATTTGAATTCCTTTGGAATTCACTTTGAATTCTTGTTAATTTATCTGGAATTGTTCTTTTTTTTTAATTCTTTGGAGTTCTCTTGATATTTGTTAATTTACTTGAATTCTTTTGAATTCACTCAATTCTACTTAATTCAATGAATTGTTTGATTTTTTTTTAGTTTTTGTTTAATTTATCTTGAAATCTTGAAAACTCACCTTGAATTCTTAGACATTTCATCAAATTCCTTTGAATTGACTTACATTTTTCTAAATTCATTTCAAACTTACCGAATTCAAATAATGTTTTCATTATTTTAAATTGAAGTGGGGAATGCTAAACGGTGCTAAGTTCAATCAACCTAATTTTACAGGAGAAGCAAAAAACCTTTCTAGAGGAACAATTTGAACTGATTGAGTAAACTATTTTTTGGCGTGTAAGTGGATGGACCAGTTTAATAACCATTCTACGAAAAATAAGATGGCGCTACACGTGCATGTAATAATCTAATGTAAATATCGATGGTATTAACACGGTTTAGCTTTCCCTGGCGTTATACATAAAAATGATACATAAGTCGTTAAGAAAATCATCTGAGAGAGAGATTTTTATTTATTTCCTAAACAAATAATACTATACAACAGAAAAAAGGACATTTGTAGTATTAGTACACCATTCTTCAATTTTGGTAATAATATCTCCAATATTGTTAAATACTTGTCAAAATCCTATAATGACCGTCGAATTATTGGTTAAAGATTGCAAAACCTTTATTTTTTTACTGAAAGTGCAAAAAGCGAGAAAGTATAGATTTTGGAAGGAAACTCAATTTCGTTAAAAAGTGGACTTATGTTATCACCGTTTAGATTTCCCTTCATCAATTGTTTTCGACACTTTAATTTTTAAAAATTCACCTTGAATTTTCATGAATTTCATTGAATTCCTCTCCATTCCCCTAAATTTCTCCAGATTCACTGCATTTTACTGAAATTAGTGCAAATTTTTTGATTTTTTTGCCAATTCATTTGAATTTAACTTGAATTTTTTGAAGTCTTATGAATCGAATTCTTTGGAATTCTTTTAAATTCAAAAGAACATTAGTCACATTATTATCGCACATTAGTCACTTTTAGTCACTCTTGGGTTTAAATGGGCCACTTCCTCTTTTTTCAAGTAAATTAGGCTGTGGAAGCCTTGATAACAATAAATTATCAATTTATACATTTCAATTTAAAATTGTTTTATTCCATTTATAAAAGATTCTATATTTAAAGTGTTACAAGATCAGAATTTTTTACTTGAAAAATTCGTCAGGGAAAGGCCAGGGAATTTTGAAAATGAAGTTTTGGGACCACCGTGATAATAGAAAAAAGACCTATAAGATGGCATGAATATATGATTTGAAAGTTTTATTTAAAACAATATGAATTACATGTAAATACTTCCAGAGGTGGGTAAAATTTCTACAAATGGTAACTCATTCTGTGGAAAGTAATATCCTTTACATTAACCAGAGATTTGTTTGGAAAGTCAACAGTTCATTATTAAGAAACAAGGATAGAGACTACAGGTGCCTTAAGAATAGTTCTGAAATTGGATTTTATGAATCTTCTACTTCCAAAGACTTTTTTAGTTTTGCTCCTGTCCACTGCTTTAAAAGAAGTTGGATAGGAAGTTATATTACGTGTTTTGTATGTTTTTAAATAATCTCAGAAATTCATGGTTTTGCTGACTTAGATAAAACATTCATATAAACCCTTTTGGGATCGAACAGTTCAGAAACATATGCGACTAAAAAGAGAAATAATGAAAAGAGTAGTTTTTTGCAAATATATTAATTTCTGTTGTATATTTCGAGATGAGGAGTGACCGATATTCATGTTTGAGGAGGACATGACATTCGTGTTTGGAGAGAGCAATAGGTCAGGTCTCGCTTGAACCGGTTCCAATTTAACTTATTGAGGGTCGTGGTTCCTAGTTGGATCGAGGGGATGTTAGTTAATCACGCATCGGTCCCCTGCAATCCATCAGTTGGAGCGCCAACTAAAAGTTGGCCCTGGTGCGGAAAATAATGGTCCTCTCAACAAAACCGCCCGTAGAACATGAATTCACATGCTTCATTCGTGTAAACTGTAAACTGTAAGCGTTTACGCTCCGCTTCATTCTTTGATGAAAACTCCATTTCAATTTGATTCGATCGCGATTTGTCGTTTTGAAGTTTAATTTAATTTCCCTACTATAAAAGTTTCGTAGGATTTTATAAAAAAATTAATAATTTGAAATTCGTTTTCTGCCTTTGATAGAAAGTCTATAGACTTAATCATGTTTATCGGAAGTGTCCCACGGTGTCCCGCTAAAAAGGCAATTAATTTCTAACAATCGTTTTGATAGAATTGCTGTTGATTTCTATCAAAATAAAATAGACCAGTGTGTACCAGTAATTCCTATATATTCCTATACATATTTTGATAAAAATTCGAAACAATGATATCCCAAATTCCTATCCATTTTGATACGAATACATATCAAATATATTTGTCGGGAAATCTTATACTTTTCTATCAATATTTTTCCATTGAAACTATATAAAATTGTATCCCCTACCAGAGATGTATCTAGTCCTATGTATCTAAATCTCTAATATTTCCATCAAATTCTATGCATTGTTCAATCTTATATTTTCTTTATCAACAGTTTTTTCTTGAAAGTCTATCAAATGTTATCCGTAGCAGACTTGTATTAAATCCTATTTTTCAGAACTTGGAAGATTTCTATTGAAATTATACTCCTCGAAAAATCTTATACTTTTCTACCAAGATAGTGTTATTAAAACTGAATCAAATCTTATTCAATGAGAAAATGTTGTCAGGAAAGCATAAGATTTCTCGATGGATACAATTTGATAGAAATATCCAAGATTCTGATACGTATAGGATTTGATACAAGTCTGGAGTGGATAAGATTTGAATCAAATCTTTCTAGATTTTGATGCAAGTTCTGTGTGGATAAGATTCGATCATAATGAGAATCTGCTAATAGAAAATTATAAGATTATTTGATGGATAGAATTTGATAGAAATATCCTAGATTCCGAAACATAGAATTTGATGCAAGTCTTCTACCGATATGATTTTATAGAATTGTAATTAAAATACGATTTTAGAAACGTATAGGATTTCTATATGGATAGAATTTGACAGAAGGGTGATAAAATTTTCTAATATATTTCGATTTGTGAAATTCATTTGATTGAATTAAATAGGATTCTTATTAAATGTGTTGATAGCATTTAATTCGTGTATTTTAATCGATACAATTGGATAGGACTGATATCAAATGTGCATATAGAATTTCATTCAAGTTCTATCCCTTAATAGATTTTAATTGAATTTCACCTGAAAGTATAGAATTTCATTTAATATCATTTTTTTTTTATAGAGAATCTATAAATATTTCTCAAATCGCCAAAAGAATGTTTAACTGTATTTGAATTATATTAAATTTGCGACTTTGAAGTTTTTTTCGCATCCAAATTTTTCAGTAAATGGTTTAAATCCTTCCGGAAAATCTGGCGCACTAGCACTGGATATAAAATGTTATTTAAAAAATCTGCCCGCCGCGCGGGCACATTCTAACGCGCGCTCTGTGCGCGGCTCGCTGCGCTCGCAAGTTCGAGCGCGCCTAGGGCGCGCGACTGTTGTTTCTCGCGGTTCTCGCTCGATAATATATTTGCCTCGCACTACGCGTTCGGTCTTTGTATTTCCCCCACATTTGTGCACAGATTTTTTAAATTAAAGGTCAAAGTATCGACAATTGTAATTTGGTGATTGTGGATTCTCTTTTGTTAAAGATCCTTCGGCTTTAACGAACACATTCTCATGACGTGTCTCGTACTTCGCACTCGATTTTGTCCAAAATGTGAACTTTTCTACATTACATCAAACGCTTTTGTATCAAATGTATATAATATTTATATTCTCATCTCGGCCTGGGATTGCTTATTCAGATATTGCAAAATAAAGTAAACATTTTATTTATCATGCTTACTGTAATGTTTGTTTCTTATTTTGCATTCAATTTTATTCTCAGCTACCCTGAAAAATGTGTCATTTCAATCAATTTATATTATTACACTTCATAATATGTATTGATATTGAAACATACGTATTTTCAATGTCCTGTTTCTGCAATTGAAAAAAAGTGCGCATCCTACAAGGAAAAAGCATGGTTGTTATAAAACATTTGATTGTAACTTGTGTCGTTTTTTCATAAATTCAATTTGTTTATTTTCAATGTTATTTTTTACTATTTAAACTAAAAATACGCATCCTAGCGTAAGGTGGTTCCAAGAAAATTTGTAGATATAATAAAGGTGAAAAATTTTGTTAAGTAAAATGTAATTGTAGCTTGTGTCCTTTTTCAAAAAAGTTAGTTTTTTTTATGTTCAATATAGTTTTATAATAAAAGTTCAAAATAAATGCGTAGATCATATTTGGTTGAACAACTTTTGTGTTTTCATTTTTTTCGTCTCCCGGGTCGTTTTTCCGGAAATTTAATTTTTTTTTAAACTTATTTTTCACGAATAAAAGAAAATCTACTCGTCCTATTTAAAAACTATTATTGAAAAATTGGTCGATATTTTTTGCGATTAAAACAAAAATTACGCGTCCTATCAAAAAATTATTCAAATCAAATTTGTTGCTCTTCTTTGTGTGAGCAACTTTTGCTTATTCATTTTTTTCATAGCTTGTGTCGTTTGTTCAGAAATTTAATTTTAGAATTTAAAATTTTATTTTTTACGATTAAAACCAAAACTACGCGTTTTATCAAAAAATAATTATAACAAATTTGTAGCTCTTATGTGGGTGAACAATTTTTGTTTCATTTTTTTTAGCTTGTGTCGTTTGTCCAAAAATGTCATTTTTTCATTTTCAATGTTGTTTTTTTCAAGAATAAAACAAAAACTACGTGTCCTATAAAAAAGTGATCTATAACAAATTTGCAGATCTTTTTTGGATGCATAATTTTTGTCAATTCATCTTTTTTCGTATTTTGCATAGTTTGACGGCAAAATGGAATTTTTGATTTTTCATTATTTTTTGTGCGATCAAAATTTGAATTTTCGTTTTTTCACAAAAAATCAAGAAGATGTTATCATAATCTTGTAGGGCTTTTGAAAAGCACCGTTTTTGTTTTCCTGACTTTTTGTCATATCGTGCGTTGTTTGGCTTAAAAGGTTAATTTTCGTTTGTTTTTTTGGATTTTGAAAATGCTACTACTCTGTTAATTTTATTTTTATCGAAAAAAGTCGTGAGGGTAATTTATTCAAGTATCCGAGCACTACGAATAGCCGCGCATAGAATTTTCAAATCTTGAAAAAAGTGGTCTCAAAAATTTTGAAAATGCTCTTACTTTTTGAATTTTTATTCAAAATGACTAGCTGACAAACTTGACCTTCAGTTCAGAACACTTAAAAATTAGACTTAAGGCCAGTCTAATAGATCAATTTTTAAAAAAGTTATCGTGCTCACAGGCAGACAGACTGACATACATACATACAGCATACAGACACATTCGTAAAAATCTGTTTTTCGGTTTCAGAGGGTCTCAAAACGTGAACATTTGACAAAAACCGGGGGGGGGGGGGGGGGGGGTCAAATTTTACACAAATTGAATACCTTCTATGATGAGTACGTAAAAATGTTTCATCCCCGTAGGTGCAGGGGAAAGCATTCGTTTTCCACCCCTAAGTCTCAAGAATAAACTCTAAAATGTGTTCCAAGTTTCTTATCAAAAATCTGAGGAATGAATGTAATAGATTTTGATGGCGAATAATTAAAAAAAAGTGTTATACCCCCAGTTGCCGGGGAATGTAGTAGTTTCCAACATCTAAGTCTAAAAAAAACGAAAAAAATTCTAATATGATTTTCAAATTTCTTACGTAAGATCTAATAAATAAATCTTATAGATTTCGTTGGTAAATAATTGCAAAAAAAAACGTATCACCTTAGCTGTTGGGGAAAGCAGTCGTTTTCAACCTCTGAGGCTCAACAATTGATAAAAAATTTCTAAAATGTGTTTCAAGTTTCTTACCTAAAATCTGAGTCATGAATTTAATAGATTTTTATAGTGAATGGTTGCATAAAAAGTTTTTTCTCCCTAGTTCTCGGGGAAAAAATCTGAGATATGAATATTGCAGATTTCGATAGTAAATAATTGCAATAAGAGGTTCATCTCCCCAGCTGCCCGGGAAGCAGTCGTTTTCAACCCCTAAGTCTCAAAAAATTCTATTTTATTTTTAAAAATTATACAAAAATCTTCTCTATTATCAATGGAAAAATGAGTGCGATTATCCACCATAAATACGAGTATTTACAAAATTAATGCTACAAAATTTTAGGTAAGAAACTTGGAACACGTTCTAGAGTTTTTTTCTCGATTTTTAAGATTTAGGGGTTGAAAACGACTGGTTTCCCCAGCAGCTAAGGAGATAAAACTTTCATGGCAATTATTTACTATCAAAATCTACAAAATACAAGGCGCATATTATAGATAAGAAACTTGGAACACATTTTCGAATTTTTTTCTGAACTTTTTAATTATCATAAAAATCAAAAATGTGATAAGGATAATTTGCAAGTATTTTTGTCATGTATTAGAAAAGAGGACAAAAATTTCTAAAACTCTTTAAAAAAATTTGTCTTCAATTTTGAAATTGCTCGTTACCTTTGAGTATAATAATCAACTGTAAAATATTAAAATTACTTAAAAATTATTCAAATTTATTAAAACAATTAATTTAAACCTATTAACATATAACATTAATAAAAACGGTAATTGATTTATATTTATTTTAATAATAAATTCCTTCTTATTCTCCAAAGTTTTCTTATCTCGATCTGCTTTTATAAACATAATAGAATGTTTCACTGGGAAAATTTATAATTTTTCTTGTTGTGTTAATACAAGTTCAGTAATATTATTTACAAAATTAATATGAAGATTATCACCTTCTGTTATAACATTTTTATATCGTCTGGTGCTGAACCGATAACTTTAAATATTTGGTGAATTTCCTCATTGTGTTCACGGAATTTCTTTTAGAAAAAAAAAAACTAGAAATTACTGAGAACTAAGCTAACGATTAACCTCAAATTTGTAAGTATTTTTAAAAATCTATAATAAATCTACACTTTCTTAAGCAATTTAATGCTGACATTGCATTGATATTCTGAATACAATTCCGTTGAAAAACAGAAAATATGAAGAAATCAGTAATTAAAAAAACAATATTTTGATAATTTTTGTCTTTTTTTGGGCAAAAGATAAATGGTTATTGGGCCGCTGCGACTGATATTTTGCTTTTGGACTAGAGAAAAGATTTTACAAAAGGTCTTAACCCCAAGATTTATATTGGCATTTCAAAAAATAAAGTTGCAAGATTTGCTTGACATGATATTGAATTTACGGTATAATATTTTTCGCATTTTTAAAACGGTCCAAGTACGTTCTTGGAATTTTCTTCTTTTTGAATTGGCTCTTTTCCAGATAAGTGTTTTTTCAACGTTTTCTAGAAATTTTGCTCTAGTACTAAATTCTGAGCACGTATGGAAAGGTATGATGAATGAGAATAATTTAGGTTGGTGAAGTCATACTTTCCAAATCTACTGTCTGACAGAAAGTAGATTTTTCCAAGATTCCTTCATTTAGAATATAAAAATTTTCACCTTGTATTTTCAATACTTTATATTATAACAATAAATGTTCAAAAATCGTTTTGGAAAATACTTGAATTTTTAAAACGATTTGGAATTTTTTCCAATATAATGTAATTTTTCAGTGTCGTCATTTATTTGTTTTTTATAATTGTTTAGTAAAATTGTTATTGAAAAAAAATTTTAACGTGCAAAAACTTGCGTTTTTAGCCATGAAAATTGTTTTTACACCTCAGTGTCAGTCTAAAAAACATATGTATATAAAATTATGAGCACTTCAATATTCCGACCATCTTCAACCCTTCTTACATTATGGAGGTGCTCTTCGAACTACCCATCATAAAATCGATATTTTTTCGGAATCGGTTTATACTATTTCTTTAAATATTATTATTATGCTATTAAGCCATTTTCCTTTCGGGGTAGGCGTGACTTGCTCGGTGAGGAAAGGACTAATGTGAGGCAGGGGGTATAGATTTTTTAGATTGATCTAGAATTCTCGTGTTCTAGAATTTGATTCTAGAATTCTCTCTAGCGATCACCCAAAGTGAAGAGCCTCACAAAATTGTTATGTGTGGTTCCCCACTTGGGCCCATTAGTATCCAAGGTCTTTGTTTTAGGCGTAATTCACTCTACTGTCACTCTGTTTATAAACTATTTGTCGCCACACTTTTCTGTCCTGGCATACTTCTCTAGCTTCACCTACGTCCATGCATTTTTTCATGCAAGCTCTCGTGTTCCTATGGCTTCTTATGTCTCTTTGGATCAATGTCTCATTCACAGATTCTAACCATTCTTTTCGCGGTCTACCTCTGGGCATTCTGCCATTTACTTTACCTTTATATACTTGTTTGGTCAGTCGTTCATCTTTCATTCTTTCAATATGTCCGACCCATCTTAACTGATTTCTTTCCCATATGTCAACTAGTGTCTCTCTTGTACCACATTCTTGGAGGATTATCTCGTTTCAGACTTTGTCCATCAGTGTTTTCCCGCATATTGTGCGCAGAGGTTTCATGCCAATCGCGTTAATTTTACTCTTGTCCTTTTCTTGACAGGTCCATATCTCGCTACCGTATAGTACAGTCGGTACATCTATAGAATTATGTATGGCTATTTTAGCTTTTTTCGATATTTTTTACTTCTGAGAATGGACCCTGCTCTACCGATAACCTTCTTACCCTCATTTATGCGCCTATCTAACTCCCCATCTATTTTTCCGTCGCTAGGTGAATAGGATACCCAGATATACGTACTTATCAATTTGTTCTAATCTCTCATCATAAGGACAATATTGCACATTGTTTTCTCCCTTTTTCCTTCAAACACCATGAGTTTTGTTTTATTTACGTTAATTTTGAGGCCCATGTTCTTGATGCTTGTATTAAGTTTATTCAACGTTCTTTAAAAGTCCTCGATTGATTCTGCCATAAGAATCTTGTCATCTGCGAAAGCTAACCCACGTACCCTCACTGTTTCGAGATCTACACCTTCTTCGTCGAAGAGGGCCATTCTGAGACACTTATCCATAAATATGATAAATAGACATGAGGACATAACGCATCCTTGTTTCACGCCTTGCATAATATCGAAATAGCTTTTGAAAAATTAACAATAATATCCAACTACACTTTGGCGAAAAACTGTTTTTCGTCAAGTTATTAAAACAATTATTTTTCCTTCCATGCATTTGGTATTATAGTTTGATCCTCGCCGTGTAGACATCTTGTGTTTCTCCCACCTAATCTGAAATAACTAATATGTGCATGTATCACATAAGCAAATAATTTATTATATTTTTGAACGATCTTCTGAAAAAAATCTTAGTGGAGGTTATATTTTCACATAAAACAAATAATGAATTACCAATATTGCATGCGGCAATACAAAAATTTATTTTTCTCTACCACGCAAAGAAAAATTAAGAAAAATGCTCGGTTTGAAGCTGTTGGCAGCTCAGAATAACCTTCTTCGTTTATTAAAAAGTTTCACGTTATAAATGTCAATAAATGTTGACTCACAAAGTGCCCGGTGCTCGGGACGGACGTCCTCACTAAGCGCCGGAATGATTGAACCACGCCCCTAGGGCTTGGCAGGAGAAATGCGCTTTTTGAGTCTACTCCTACTGTATACTGCATGGATAAAAAAAATCACTGGCAAGGACTGCCCAAGTGCCCGTATAACTGACCAATCACAAAATTTACTTTTCCCACAAGCTTTCTCTTATTTGTTAAAGTTAAATTACAAATAATTAAACATAATATTTATTCATTTCATGTAAAAATATAATCAGGTTATTGTCCTCTACAAGATAAAATCATTAATTTCCCTATTCATGAAATTTTTGTTTGAGAAAATCAAAATATTTAGATACTTTTTTTACATTAGAGAATGGCGATTTAATAAACATAAAAGCGTGCAATACAGATTGAGGACAGATTGAAAATGTTGTTTTACTTTTTGCATGAACCCTGTAAGTCGAAATGCCAGAAACTGGAATCCGCAGTCTCTATAGAAGTCAGTTGTGGTCGTTGTTTCCAACCGCTTGAGAGCCAATGGTCGCGTAAAGTAGTAGGGGTGCCATGCTACCCTCTTAATCCCCTTTCGTGACAGCAGCTTGTTTTTCCCTGAGTGCCTAGTCGCGAAGCTCGCTCCCTTGTTTCTTGTTTTATCTGCTGCCAACATATGCCACGGACTAATTCACGCCTGACCGAACCGTAGCGAAATTCCCTTCGTTCATCCGGTCCCTCTTGCTCTTCTCTTCTTCCGAAGGGCTCAAATATAAGGTCTCAGGATATCGTCTTTTCCCTGTCTGTGTAATTTTCCTCTCCATTCTCGCTCTCCCCAATAGCATTTCTCTGTTTTATTAAAAAGGAGCTGAGATCTTGTTACAATCCATTAAATTCTCTCATTACAACCTTCCTGTGCACTCGTGCTGCAAAGAAAACATTCTTCAACTTCCTTCTCTCGTAGCTTATTGCACCAATAACCTGTTGATCAGAAAACAATGGGGTTAATTAAGAAAGAAGTGCCATCCGTCGGATTTTATTGGAAGGGTGAATTATATCATTTTATATTATTTCTGATAAATGCCATTTCAAATCGGACAAAATTTCAAGAAAAGTCTTGGTCATGGTGTCAGAATGATTTTTTATTTAAATATACGAAGTGTCTCATCGTCCCGAAATTCGGGATGAATAGTAAAATATTTTTCCTAAGCTTGGCTGGTTGTCCCCTTTTCAGGACGACTAGTCCATCCCCTTTTCCAACTCACTCAATTTTTCGGGAAGAATAGACACAGCCTTAAATATATCATTGTAAAGCGAAAATAAAGAGACACGTATTTCACAGTTTGACCAAAATTTTTATGTTGATTTTTTACAGTCATTTGAATATTATCTGTGAATTCTTAAAAATGACACATTTGTTTCAAAAGACATTTTAAAATTGAAAAAATGACTAAATGGCGGCTGTTTTTCTAAAATTCTTGAAAGTGAATTTTTCAAAAAAATCTTACTTTTGAATTTAAAAAAAAATTGATCTTAATATGTACTACATATCTCCTGAGTTTCGTTCTTGGTAAACCACTTCTTCATATTGAAAAAATTGAAAAAAATCAAACTTTCGGATTTTTCTCGGATAAAACGAAAATGATAAAGAAATGTTATGATAAGAGTTTAAACATCTAGAAAAGTTTTGCAATTTAATTTTGTGTAATCTTATGTAATCCCTTGTAACATTATATTTCCCTGTAATCTTGTAAGGGGCCGTTCAAAAACTACGTCACACTCCCAGAGGTGGGGGTGTAACAGATGTTACGATTTGTGACGTTTTCAAACAAAAATTCGACTTTTCAGCTTAAAAACTGAACTCTTTCGCTGAAGATTTATCTCTTTTGGTAGAAAATTAATCTTTTTTGGACGAAAATAAAAATATTTTATGGAAAATGCAAAATATATTTTGAGTAGAAATCTTAATTCTTTCCTGTTGAATAAAATAAGGCGCCAATACATTTATTTTATTAAAAAGAATTTATTTCCCTATTATTCTAATAAGTTTTTGAAAATCACCATAGTCCCCCTATGTTGAGAGCATTTTGGGCTGTAAAGTCTGTTTAAATATTTTGTTTGTATGTTTGATGTTTATTTTAGGTATTTATCAAATGAAATTAAAGGTATTTTCTTCGACTTAATAGGTATTTGTGACGTAACCCTGGGCGTGACATAGTTTTTTTGAACGGCCCCTAATCCAGAGTAGAAAAAATTTACACGAAAAACTGAAATGATTAACTCCTCGACATAGCGGATTGGGTAAAGCAAATTGATAAAATCGTTCTTAAGGCTGTTGGAGTGGGGTGCACAAAAATGGCGAAAGCTGTGAAGCACTCAAAACTTACCAATAACCTGCGATAATTTGGTTTTGACGTTTGAAAAATGCACTTAGAAAATTTTTTAGATCATGGAAGGGGTTTCGTGGTGGCAGGAGAAGGGGTAAGTCTCTGGTTAAAAAAAGACGGTAACAATACGGTAAAAAGTGAGAGTGAAATAGTGTAGCAACGAGGAGAAGTTTGAAGGAAGCCGACTGATAGCTGATTGCGCTGATAGCTCGACCTTACTACAGAGGGTCCAGAGACAGTCTGGCAACCTAGCCGGATGCCGCCATTTTGCGAACGGATGCCACCATTTTACGTTCAGGTTTTCTATAGTGTAGTATATCTATATATACCAAAATTTCTATGAGAAAACTCAGCCAATCAGAAAGAATGACACTAGGTTGCCACACTGTCTCTGGACCCTCTGTAGACCGTACTGGATCGTACTACGAAAATGCACTGTCGGTAAAAGTCGCATCTTTCTTGGCGGGAATTTTAAATTTGAATAAAAAATGCAATTTGTGATTTTTGAGGTGATTTTCTTTTTTTTATTGATTGACAAGTCCGAATGATGGGCGAATACAACAGTATCAATGCAATTCGAATAAATAATAAATGTTTTCTTAGAATAATAAACGTGGTCTCAGATAAGGAAAAGTGTACAAGTGATAAAAGGATACCTCTGCGAACTCACTGATAATAATCGATAATAATTTTGCAATTTTCTTTAAAATTATTTATTGAATTATTTACGAATCTTGTCATGACATAAATTATAATAATTTTCAAATTCATATAAAATTATAGACTTGTTGTTGTACATATTTGTTGTGTTGTAACGTAGAAAAATGAAAATGGTGCATTACATAGAATCGTATAAATAAGGAAAGTATTGTACATCCTGTTCTCGCTTTATAGAACAATAATATTACTCGCATTCCCTGAATCTAAAACGTCCTCAGAAAGGCACACTCACAAACTCAGAAACCTCACCAAAATTTGCTATTACGAGAGAGGAAATTATGATTTCAATATCTTGAAGGAGAAATGTGAATTTCTCATTGAAAATCTGCAAAACTTTGCAGACATTTTTAAATTATCGACCTTTATTAGCAAAGATTCATTATTCTTAGATATTGAGATTGTGCACTCGGAGAGATTCAATGTACAAATTAATTAAAACTGAAATCATTCTATGCAGCAGACTTCGAACTTAGTAACAATTTTTTGCAAGAAAAATTGGAAATAAATAAGCAAATATCTACATTATCGGCGCTTACTTTTTACAAATCATTGTCTGCATATAATGAGATATCGAGTTTCAAGTTTTGAGAAGGAAATAGAAGGTTCTCAATAATTTTGTCTGGTCCAACTTGTTTACATATACAAAACAAAAATTACTTTCCATACATTTTTATTTCATAATTATAAACAATTATGACTAGATAAACCGTCTATGGTACTTTTTATTCAATTCCTTCAACTTTCGACTCGATATTGCATTTCGTGTGGACATGAGCTTGTTTTAAAAAAAAGTCGGTAATGTAGGTCTTTAGACCGGTCACATGGACTGCAAATGCTATATTTGCAAATATAGAAAAAAATTTAAATTACAAGGCTTTCAAACTGTACTATTGCAAATTGGAATTGTAGTAGTTTTCAACAATTGAAAACGCAAATATTTTTAGCGAGTGAAGCAGCTTAAGGCAGTTGTGCCTAATAACATTTTCAAACTTACAAAAAAAATAATTATTTTAGCAATGTTCTTGGTAATTGAATTTTATCAATAAACAAACAAACAAAAATTGCATTTTTATTCAAATTAAAAATGTCCACCAAGACAGATGCGACTTTTAACGATAGTTCATTTTCGTAGTACGATCCAGTACGGTCGAGCTATCAGCGCCATCAGCTGTCAGTTGGCTTCCTTCACACTTCACGTCGTTGCTACACTATTCCACTTTCACTTCTCAGCAGTTACCGTTTTTTTTTCTCGAAAAAGTAGAGACTTACCCCCCCCCCCCCTCTGCTGCCACCGCGAAAACCCTTCCGGGGTCTATACAATGTTCAAAGTACATTTTTAAAACCTCAATACCGAATTATTGTAGGTTACTGGTAAGTTTTGAGAGATTTACAGATTTCGCCATTTTTGTGCACCCCGCTCCAACAGCCTCAACTTTCAAAAAATGTAAAAAAGGTACTACTTCTAAAGAGAAATTGCCTTGAAACAGCTCTAGCTTGTTCAATCGCGTATTTACTATTAACTAATTGAGTTTCAAATTGATTGGCATGCATTTTCGTCAAATATGGTACTACTGCACACACTGAATTTTAATTGATCGATCAGTCCAATTCATATTAATTTTAGGTTTCATGAGATGTCATCAGAAGGACTGGGGAATGTATTTGGTTGAAAAAGGAAAAGGACCACATACATATCGCGGTGTGCCGTAACTTGATTCGTGATTGGAAGGGCGGAACTGCTGCGATATGAATACGTATAAGGCAATATTAAACTTCGTATAGGGTTATTCGTGGCGATGCATATACCGTTATACAGTACACTACATATATATGGACGTACGTATCGCACAAGGGGTTCATGCATATAACTGGATGGGCCTCCGGTTTTAGCATGCAGGACAGCGAACCTTTAATGCTGAAATATCGCTGAAACTCTCAACATTGCTCCGCCGTCTTTACGCGCTATAAAACTTTGTGTCTTTCCCCCATACCCAGAGATTGGAGGCTGATTTCACATCGAGATACACTTTAAATTATGGCACATTTTATCACACATTTTGCTTTGAATTTCAAATATAGGATATAGAAAACATATTCGTGTCATATTTAGGTTGATGCCTCTCGGCATTTGAATTAGTCGAATTTTACTGAGAATCAGCAGCGTATTTATCTGAACGGAAAATCGAATTTTTTTTACTGGAAAACAACAGGGAAATGACCAGGAGTTTACTTCAATTCAGCGACCAGGATTTTCCTCTCGAATGCACTAATATGCCAATTAAAAGCGGTTTCATATACGTATGTCGAAATTTGCATGAAAAGGGTCCTTCTGGCCGGTTCTAGTTTAGAAGATATTCACGTTTTTCTAAGATAAGGTCAAAATTATTATTTTCGGGTTTGAGTGGGCGATAATAATCGGACCTATAGTTAATCTTTTGAGACTATAATAATGTCCAGAAAGTAACCGGAGGTAGGTATATTTTGTTCGAAGAAAACGTATAACACGTATGCTTTATGGCAATCGCCAAGTTTAGATGCGATTTTCTCGAAAAACGACTTTTCGAAGTTCCAACTTCGAAAATGCCCCCGTGACTCCTTTTTCAACTTAGAGGGTTCATTTTTTAGCTAAAATGCCGGGAATTTATCGGGCTATATGGCCTCATATGTAACTCCATACTGGCCATAAGGGCCGTTTTCATGCGGACGCCCACATATTTTATTACTCTAATTAAAGCCGTTTGTCAGGAACGAGTCTTAGCAGTGTTTTGCCAAAATTAAACTGAATGCGCGAAAAAGTCCTGATTTCTCCCACTTTCTCCAATAAAAAGTATATATATGTGGGGCTCTCCGTGAAAAGGGCCCTCATATACAGTTCTAGTTTAGGAGTTATTCGCGTTTTCGTAAAATTATTATTTTCGGGTTCGAGTGGGGCATGCTAATAGGACCTATACTGAGTCTATTGGCATTATCATAGAAGTAGGTATATTTCATGTAAGAAAAAAAGCATAACACTTCCGCTTATGGCACTGGCCAACTTTGGATGCTTTTTTCTCAAAAAGCGGTTTTTTGAAGTTCCAACTTCAAAAATGCCCCGGCGACTCGTTTTACAACCTGAAGGATCCGTCTTGGGCTTGAAATGCCGGAAATTTATTCGGCTATCTGACCTTATATGCATCTAAATACCGGCCACAAGGGACCTGTTTATGTGGACGCCCACATATCAATAAAATCTGATAATAATCTTAAAACCGATCACAATGTACGATGATTATGGAATAGAGATTTAACAATTTTTTTAAATGTCCGCTGATATTAGAGGTTAACACCTGAAATACAATAAAAAACTGCGCAAACTACGTGAAAAGACAATTATTTTATTAAACTAAAGGATAAAGTAAATTTGTCAACCCTTTACTAAACAAAACGGGGTGGATAGACTGCCAGTACCAGAGATAAAAGTTTTTTGCCGATTTTTATTTATTGTACCAAATATGTGTCATTCTCACGAATTTATAATTGGTACTAAGGGGCCGTTCAAAAATATGCAAAGGCTCTAGCCCCCCCCCCCCCGCCCGGGGGGGCTTGAATTCGAGAGTTACGCTAATGGTAATGGTACATCACTTACTATAGAAAAAGCGTTACGTGTGAGTGTGTGTGTGTGTGGGGGGGGGGGGGGTCATTATTATCAGAAAAAGCGTCACGTATTTTCTGAACGCGTCTTCAAGGAGAGTGATCGGTCACAACCCTCACCCTTTCCAGGGGTTGGAGTGGAAGTAATGGCGTGTGAAAGGTCACATGAGAGTGATCGGTCACAGCCCTCAATCTTTCCAGGTTTAAGGCAGAGGGAGTAATATAGGCGTTTAAATGATCACAAGGGAGTAATCGTTCACAGGTCCCACCCTTTCAAGGGTTGGGGAGGGGGTATGACACGTGCCCAGGCATATTAAAGTTATCGGTCACAGTCCTCACCCTTTCCAGGGTTTGGGGGGAGTAATGGCGTGTGACCGGTCACAGGAGTGTGATCGGTCACAGCGCTCATTCTTTACAGGGTATAACGGCGGGGGGGGGGGGTATTTACCTGTGACTGGTCTTAAGAGAGTAATCGGTGAAATGAAAAAAGTAACACAGAACATCCTAAGATATCTGTAAAGAAAACTCAATCAAAAATGCATTTTTTTCAAAAATTGAGTTAAAAATTTTGTTTTTCAAAAATTCTGAGAGTATTAAAAAAAATTTTTTCTTAACAAATATTTCTTCAAAACTGCGTCTTATTGTGCATAAATGAAAAAATACACCTCAATATCATTAAAATCACCAAAGTTGTGAAAGTTAATAAAAGTGACCAAAATCTTCAATTTTCAATTTCTCCAAAGTTTTTCGAATTTTCTTTCAAGCCCTAACAGAACGGATGCTAGAAGTTTTATCAAAATTACTAACAACAGATGAAATTCTTCAGATAATTTGTCATGAAATTGCCCCCCCCCCCCCTTAAACAATGGAAAGGGCGAGGACTGTGACCGATTAAAATTATACTGAATATTTAAATTATAATTAAATATTTCATTATATTATATAGCGTGTATATATATATATATATATATATATATATATATATATATATATAATAAATAAATATCACTTTTCTTCCGTAAGGAATGTTTTTGAAATTCATTATATTCATCCTAATTTTAAATTTTGTAGGAAAATTTTTAGGTGTCTGAAATCGTCGAAACCTGTATATTCTGAATTTCTAACTTTTGAATCTGTATAGAAAACATTTAAAAAAATTTATTTTTAATTTTTAATACTTTGCGTTTGGACTTTCGACCATTTGTTACGATTCCTGACTTTTTTTAGTACGGCAGTACTTGCACTTTTTAATTTAATGGATATAATATAATTGAAATTAAATTAATTTTTATTCATGCACATGTAATATAATAATAAGTAAACAATATTTAAAAAACATTTATTCAATCAGTAACATTTTTGAAAAAATATATTTTGCAGAGGAACAAATATAAATTATATATAGGTTGCCGGTGAAATGACGTTTTCGATCTACTAGTCCATATCGTAATAATAGCGTTTTATTTATAATCCAAGCTTTCGTCTGGTAACGCCAGATCTCTTCAGGAAAATATTATTACAAAACAAGGAAGAGCATTATTGGAACTAGAAAACGGAAACAGTATTTTTTTTACAAATATTTTTTCATATGTGATAAAAATAAAAAATTGGAGTGGAGAACATAACCTATTGTTACTTACATTTACGGTATATAGAGAAGGAAAATTGTCCAGAAGAGTATTGTTACAATTCGAAAAAGACGTTCAAATTCATATAAAATCGTTTATATTCAGGTAAACACCACTTCTGGGCAGACGTAAGCATTTTTACTAAATAATTATAATCAACTTTTTGGCGGCACTCCGCATTTTTGCTATGATGCCTGTCCAGGAGTGAAGTTAAGAACGAAAAAACCCTTTCATGCGTATGAACATGTGTCTCTAGCGAGCGAATTTGATTGTAATGCGAAAATTGATTATAATTATGTAGTAAAAATGCTTACGCCTGTCCAGGAGTGGTGTTTACCTGAATAAAAACGATTTTTTAAAGAATTTGAACGTCTTTTTCGAACTTTAGCAATACTCTTCTGGACAATTTTCCCTCTCTATATACCGTAAGTGTAAGTAACAATAGGTTATGTTCTCGAATCCAATTTTTTGTTTTTATCACATATAAAAAATATTTGTTACCTTCTAGGTTGTCCCAGGGATATCCCAGGGTTAACCCGTCGGATATCCGCAAGCCGGCAATTGGGATATTCCTGGGATGTTTCTGCGATATTCAAATGTCCCAAGTAGGATATATACAAAAATTGTATGTCCCACTTGGAACATTTGAATGTCCCACAAACGTCACAGGAATATGCGCTACACGGATATAAAGATAAAAGTGAACAATTAGAGCGATGTTTCTATGTTCTTCACTGTTTATTAAATACGATTTTTTTCAAATATAAATTTAGTTCAATTGAAGTTCAAATACATAATACAACCTTTCAATTCATATTTCATCTTTAGCATTCATAGAAAATGATTGGAAAACTATTTTGAAATATTAAACGAGTAACATTGTATAAATTTTAATAGTTTTTTGCATGAAAATAACATTTTGTTTACTCAAAAATTAAAAAAAGTAATTTAGTCCCTTTGCTTACTATGCAAAAGCAGGGAGTGATGGGACAAGTAGCGGCGCGCTGGAGATGCTAGGAACTAATCAACTTAGGATAGTTGCGGGGTCAAGTTAAAATCTGAAATATGGAGTGCAGTTCTACCGACCAAGCTTCGGCGGCGTGGCGTCGCTTATACGTGAGTGGCGCGGCCTATCTTGCGGCTTGGAGGTGGAGGGGATACACAGGAATAAGTGAGGAGTCTGAGAGTGGTATCCGCCTTCTCTTTCCAACTTAAGTATCCCCTCCACCTCTAAGCCACTGGATACGCCACGCCACTCACGTATAAGCGACGCCACGCTGCCGAAGCTTGGTCGGTGGAACTGTACTCATGGAGAGATGCGCAGGCCTGGTTTATACACAGGACCTAAAGACATACCAAACGCGACGTGGAGCAGTATGGAATGGAGGCGTTGACATATGAAAATTAAGTGAAGATTTTTTATTACAATTGTGAACTACATCAATTTTTATTAATTGAATATATTATTTAAATCTATTTAATGTAATTTCTAAGTATAAAGATTCTTCGACTTTCCATGGTAATTTAGTTTCAAGGCCAAAGTGTTTTCCCTTAAAGTGAAAAAATTGTAAAAAATTATACATTTATTAGCAATATACTTTTGAAATTTTTCCTTTAAAATAAGTCCCAAAAACTTAAAAAATTGTTCATTATTGCAGAAATTTTTAGAATCGAAAAAATGTATATTTGAACTTTAAAAAAATATCTTCTTACAGAATTTACATTATATGATGATTTCTTTATCTTGGGCTTATTAGATGGAGATTTCTAGTAGATTTCGTGCTGTTTTCTAGTAAAAATATATAATTACAAATTTTAAAAATTAGCGGTTCACAAATAAATGCTGAAAAAGGGGTATCCACGCATGCCAAACGTCTATAAATATTTATATTTGAAATAGTTTACCCACATGGAAATATTTCTTTTGAAATAAAAAACAGCACTTCAATATTTTCGGTGGACAGTTAAAAATTGAAAGTGCTTTAAAGTGTGCTATTCACGCGAAAGTACATGAGTGCACTTATTTTGCGGTAGTCGCGCTTCTGTGCAGGTTCGTTTGAAAATTTTCCGATAGCTGATGGGCACTCGGCACGCATAAGTGCGTCGATGCATAGTACCAAATGTCATAACTTGTACGAGGAAATGGCGTGTTATTGCGAATGGAACGGTAATGTTGGAGTACATATACGTGACCTTATCAGTAACTGCGTTACAAGCTGCGAGAAAAGGGATACAACAATGTTTACTTTTTTAAAATTTAAATCTACATGATACTTTTTGTTTGCTTTATCATTTTTGCATCGATAAAAGCCACGTACCGGTATTCACGGAACGTGGTTCATCTATATTTTTAGATAGAAAGTGTTGTGTTAATTTTTTAACTATTGTATTATACCTGTTTGTTCATCAAAATATCGATTTCTTTATGTATATATTATCCACTTTATAGTTTATTTGTATGGGCATGAAAAGGGTCCTCAGGGACCGTCCATAAGCCACGTTACCAATTTGAGGTGGGGAGGGGGTCGCGCCAAAAACTACAGTTGTTGATAGGGGGAGGGGATCTTTGGAAGTAACATTACGAACTTAGATAACATTTCTGCCGTGCAAATGGAAAAAGGCGTATCTGCAGAGTAGGCAATTTTACGCTGACATCGAGAATTCATTTTGACCTACCACACTTATATTTTGACCAATTTTGATATGCAAAGATTGCTTTTCTACCTCAAAAACATGCAAGTTTCATATTTTTGCACAAGAAAAGCACTTTTTCTATATTTTCGTAACGAAGAAGCAGTTACGCCTTGCTCTGCTTCAAGGATAAAACCGCATCTGCTAAAAACATTGATTAGGAAGCAAATAAATTAATTGCAAATCAATATAAATATATGAGTAAGGTTCTATTTTACGTATATTTACATGCATTATGCAATATTTTCAAAAATTAAAAAATGAAACGGTTACTGAGAGGTATAAAAATTCAATGATTATTTTCCTGATTCTGACGAAATTAAAATTAATAAATATTCCCTGAGAAAGCATTTTTTAAACATTTCTTTATAATGAAGTATACTAATTTCTTTATTAGTTTGGCGTGTATGCATTCACATTAAAGCAATGCTTATAAGTTATAACTTTTTTCATATGTTTGCAAATTTTATACGTAAAAACTTTCTCTTCAAATTTAAATTTGTTTATAAGACTTAAATTAGAAATGAAATTGTATTTTTTTATGTGTCGAAGCCAAATCATTACAAATTGAATACAAATTTCTCTTGATTTCTCGAAATATGTCAAACTGTCATTCATTTATAACCTATAAAACAAGAAGTATCGTGAATACCGTAAATATAAAAAATTTACAACGTGTCAGGACCTGTATTCATAGTATACGTTAAGAACATTTGTTAAAAATGTTTTGTTGTGATAATTTAATAATATTACATTTGTTGCACTAAATATTTAAAGTAATACTTACTGGAAGGACAAGCTTAGCGTGTTGATGAAATCGTAACTTCTAAAGCGGCTCGTTTCACAAAAGTCGTATCTGTGCACATTCCTGCATCTGACAGATACGTTTATTTATATTTGCATTTTCGTGTTTTCTGCAGATACGGGTAAACTATTTCTCAAAAATTAACTTATTTTATCATCCAATTTTTATTTTTTCCATTTATAAATGAGTAAAGGAGAGTGTCTCTATTATGACTATGGTCATAACTTAATTGCGATAAAAATTGCAGATACGCCTGTTTTCATTTGCACAGCGGATTTAGTAAGGTGCTCCTGCAACGGTACAGTACAATAATAATTGAATTAGTTTGAAACTCACTTTCATATTTTAGGCTTGATACTCTTTTCCCTATTACCACTTTCCCCCTTTTTCAAGAATTTATCTTTTTCACCCAATTTTTTCAAGAAACCCCCCCCCCTTCCCCTTTAACCTTTTTCTCGTTTTTTCACTTAAAAGTAAACTGAATTAATAGGATAAGAGCACCAGTTGTTAACCTCCCCCTCTAATTTTCATCAATTAGTATAAAAATGCAAATATTTAACTTATTATGTTCAAATTATTTTCATGTGAGGAAAATATTTTGAATATTTGCATTTACCTATTGTTGAAAGCAAATTAGAGATGGGTGTCAACAACTTGTGCTCTTATCCTACAACCCAATAAGAAAATCGAACTATTTCTGTTTAAAAGTTAATCTTGTTAGATTGATCATGTTGGTTAAAAATTGACCCCTTTCGTTAAAAATGTAACTATTTTGTTAAGAATTTGTTTTCTTGGGTTGAGAATTTACTTTTATTAAGGCCGTGGCTACGTCTACCGAAATTTCGGTACCAGCAGCCACATTTTTTCGGTAAAAATAAGGTGATCTGGAAAAGGGGCTATTTGTACCGAAATTCCGATACGTATAGCTGTATTCTTTCGGTACGAGGAGAAATTCTCTTTTTTTTTAAATCAACTACTTGGCTTAAAGTTGAACGTTTTAGTAGAAAATCAGTTTTTAAAGACAAAAAATCATATTTTCGGATTGAAACTTCAACTCTTTTGTAGATAATTAATCTTTTTGGTAAAACGTTAATCTTCTTGATGGAAAATTGATCTTTTTGGTTGAATGTTTAACTATTTGGTTGAAAATTTATCTTTTTGGTTGACAATTCAACTACCTTGTTGAAATTGAACTTCTTTGTTAAAAATGTAATTTTTGTTTGTTAAAAATTCATTTTTTAATCAGAGAATTAATCTTTTTTGTTGAAAATTTATCTTTTTGGTGGAGGATTCGACTATTTGTTTAAAACGTCGTCATTTTTCGTTGAATTTAACTGGTTTGAAAATTAGATTTTTTTGTTGAAAATTAATTATTTGAACTGGAAATTAAACGATTCCATTTTTTGTTAAAAATTATGTTGTTTGTTGAAAATTCAACTATTTGGTTTAAAATTCATCTTTCTTGATTGAAAACTCATCTTTTTGATCGAGGATTCAACTACTTTGTTAAAAATGCATTTTTTCGTGTAATTCAACTGGTTGAAAATCCGTCTTTTGATAGAAAATTTATTTTTTACCGTAGAAAAATTGTGATGTAAAAATAGCGACTCTTAAATCAAAGAAAGCAAGTTTTATGTATGATGGACGATTTCTCGTTAGAAACTTGATTCCATACTAGTCATTCACGTACCTACATAGTTGCAGGGGACACGAAGTTGGTTGGGGTCATAAACTTTTCAACTCCGACGAACCACTTCCGTCCGATGAGCCGCGTCGGTTTAGTGGAGTTTTAATGGTGACCCCATATTCTTAAGAGTTCCCGGTCTGCATTGCAATCTAAACTCGTCCTGAGACTTGGCTCAGCTTTCTACTTAACTTATTCTCCTAAAGTGGCGCTAGTTACAGCACACTGCCTGGGAATGTGGTACCAGTGCCAATGGAAGGTACCAACATACCTACCCTACTTAGAACAACTGTCCGGACAATGCCGAAGTCGAATGTATCACAGTCGCGAGTTTGCGACTTGCCATAGTCTCCGAGTATTTATTCAACGCCTTATCAGTTCTTCAAAGTCTCCCCGAGTCATACCTTAGACTTATTACTCCTAAACTAAGCAATCCCTTTTACATTGCTTTGCAAAGTGGATTTCTTCAATGGGGCTCTATATTTCTCTGTTTTCCAGAGTGCACTAGATCATAGAATCTAGTTAGAAAGTCACAATTAGGTTTGGAAAAGTTACTGCGCTGATCATTAATTTGATTTCCAGACATTTGCAAAAACGATGATAAATTTGAGATGAAAGAGACTTTTTAAATATTTTGTAATGTTTTAAGTCGATTTAAGATAAAAAATGTACTGAGGTGTATAGTAAGTAACATGGAAAACATGAACACTACTTTATCATAATTTTCTCAGAAGCTTTAAGCCTTCAAATCAAAATATGATTATTTTCGAAGAGACTTATCTATACGCGAAATTGTTTTCGCAGATGGTCAGGCAGCTTTCACAACTGAAAGGGTGAAATTGAATGACTTTGAGAACTTGTAAAGCTCTTAAGGCGATTTTTTGGTCAGACAATTTCTTCTGAAATTGGAAACATATAATATAAAATATAAAATAAAAAAGGTCATTGATCAGTCTCGTCTAGAATAGTATTGTATGCATTGATATTTTATTATTTCATGTATCTGGATTTCTTTCTCTCCAATAAATTTTTTAAATTGAAGATCCATTGATGCAGAATTCGAAATATTCCCCATTGTGTCGAAAGAATTCATTCGTGACAAACAGTCTGCAACAAAAAGAACGGAACGTGCCCACTTTTAATCTATCAGGATTCAGCAGCATTTGTAAAATACGCGAGACGTGCGATTTGCCGAAAAATATCGGATTGTCTTCCTACCATGTGGAACTGCATGGTTCCTCGAGTACGAATAAAACGATTCGAGTGCGAGAGTAAGAAGACGGTTTCCGAAGGCAACCTTGTGGAAAGCGTCGAAGCAACGTCTCGAAATATTGCGATTCCGGTCACAGGTCGACTTCATGGCTAGAAGCTAGTAAAAAGGGGGAAAAAGTATCGAGGAGGAAAATTCCAGAAGGAAAGGAACCATTGCCCTACAAGCCTTAACAACAGCGACAGGACGTGCAATTTTGTCATCCTAAATTTATCCTCTAGTTAGTACCTAATACCTATACATATACCTACCATTTATTACTCAAAAAATAATAGTACTAATAATAGTAATAGGAGGAGATCATAGTGTAGGTGGTGATATGATGACATTCCAAAGCATTACAGAGTATTCAGTGGTAGGGAGAGAGGTACTATGATGAGTTGAAAGGGGCTGATGGTGGGGTAAAGGGGAGGAAGTGATGATTTAGTTAGGGGGATATGGATGATGTATAAGGTTTTGATAATGGAAAGTGAGGGGTAAAGGGTGTGCTCTGAGGTTCGATTATAAAGGTTGATGGTGGTGAGAGACTTAGGGGAATATATGAGGCGTTAATGGAGGGGGTAAAATAAGTTCTTTTGCTGGAGTAAGTGGAGGGAGTGTGGGGAGGAGTAGGGGAGTAGTTTGGGTCGAGGGGTTAGATGTTGTAAGTGTCAAAAGGAGATAAGTGTGAAAGAATGGATCACGTCATAACGTTCCAAAACATATCAAAGAGATAAGTTTGGCGAGAGAAAAAAACAGGAGCCGAGGAGGGGACGTAATGAATAGATGATGAGGCGAAGGAGATGATAAGAGAATAAAAGAATAAGAGGAAAAGAGATTTGAGGGTGAGAGAGAGAGAGAGAGATAGAGAGAGAGAGAGGGAGGAGAGAGAGAGAGAGAGATTCAATGTTGAGTAAGAGGGGGAGATGAGGAGAAGATGAGAATAAGGGTGAATTAGGGCAGTTGGTGTTGTGATGATAACAATCGGTGACGCAACAAGAGGTTATGATGTTGATTATGGAGAAGGGAGAGGCATGTGTAATAGAGGTGAAGGAGAACGTGACAGTTGGAAGGATGAGGGGTGTTAGATAATGTTGATAATAGAGAGCGGGATGGGGAGGAGAACGAGGAGAGGTTATTTTGATCATGAACAGAACGATAAGGAGGAGGAGATGATAATGGGCGATAACATTAATTATGAAGAGGATGATGAAGAGGAGAAGGAGGACATGATAAGTAGTGATGATATTAAATGTGGACAGGGAAAGTATGCGTGATGAAGGAGGAGAATATGATACGGGGTGATAATGTTGATTATAGAGAGGAAAATGATGAGGAAGAGAAGATTGAAAAGATAAGGGGTGTTGAAAGATGTTGATTATGGGGAGCGGGTGAAGAGAGGAAGGGGTGCGTTTATTTAGATTATAGACGTGATAATGGATGATAATATTTAATAAGGAGAGGGGAAAAGTATGCTTGATGGACAAGGAGAATATAATAAGGTGTTATGATATTGATTTCAGAGAGGAAGATGATGTGAAGGAGAAGGTTGAAAGGATAAGGGGTGCTGGTTGATGTTGATTATGGAGAGCGGGATGGGGAGGAGAAGGAGGATCATTTTGATTGTAGATAGAGTTATGTGAAGAAGGAGAGGATAAGGGGTGATGTGGTTGATTTTGGAGAGGATGACAAGAAAGAGGAGAATGACTATATGATAAGGGGTGATGATATTGAATAAGGAGAGGGGGACGAAAAGGAAGTTAAGCAGGACACAATAAAGTGTGTTCACGGTGATTATGGAGAAGATGAGGAGGATGAGCAAGAGAAGAAGGACAGGATAAAGGATGAGGCTATTGATTATGGTGAGAGGAAAGATATACAAGATGGAGGGAATGAGGACCAAGATAAGGGAGAGGCGGACAAAAACACCAGAGAAAAATAATTTTTATAGAGTACTCAGCGAGGTTTAGCTAACGCATTTTAATTTGGCAATGTTTCCTGTAGTAAGAAAGAAACGAGGCTGAAAAAGAGAGAGAGGGGTTTGAGGGGTAGAAAAAAGAGAGGAATGTTCTCGCGTACTTAGCTTGGAATTCCGTTGATGGATGAAATTCACTGGCGAGTAAGTATAATGGGAATGAAGTTGGGCCTCGCTGTGCCTACTGTTGCTGAATAGAGGCTTCGTTAGGCTCCCTGTGAGTCTAGTGCAGCTTGGCTTCTACCTACTTGAATTATTCTGTGGTCGCGTCTGACTACAGCCACGCCGTTACTACTGTGGACTGGCAACAGTGGCAGCGGCAACCGTGAAGAGCCAGCCTGTTCTATTGTGGTGTATTCGTACTCGAACGTGGTCTCGTGCTTCCCTCTCATTCCTTCACTTTCTCTCTGCCACTCCGTTTGTGCTTCTCCCAGCTCCATTGCTTGTCTAAATTCTTACTCGTTACAAAGCTGCCCTAAAAGGATTGAAATCGAATAATCTCAAAAGAAACTGTATGCAGGTATAACAGAGATAAGTCTTTGAGTTATAGACGCCTTTAATTAACTTTTTTTCGCTTCCTAACAAATTTGTGAAGCGGTGTGTATTTAAAAAAGTTGATGTCTGCAATACAAAAAGTTTCTAAATGATCAGCTGCAGTATCTGAATGGCCAGTAAAAATATTCAATTACAATATTTTAAATTTGAATGCTCTAAAGTTGGAAGATCTGAATTTGGAACATGCGTTATAGAAATAATTGATACGTTGAATATTTTTAAATTAGAATATCTCAAATTCGGAAAACTTTAAACAAATTCTATTGTCATTGTTATACGACATTATTAAAGTTTGAATGTGATAGATCCATATAAAATTATAGGTAATGAAAATCATGCTTGCGATTGAGAGAATTTTTATGAGACACGGGTATGCCTTCAATCTCCATAAAAAGTCAGACAAACTAGATAAGGGTATTGAAACGAATAGAGATCAGAAAAAAAGTAAAATGGAGGTATGAGAAAGAGGGTACGTTGGAATCCTGTCGTGGGTTTGGAAAGGGTGGACTGGACAGTGGACACTGGACATACTTGGCTTGTCGCAGCCTGAAAATTTATGGGTGGCACGTCTAGCAGTGTGGCCACTGGTGTGGTCCCTCTTAACTTTCGTCTTACGTTCACAGACTGAAATGAACACCTTGCAGCAGCACACCTTACTTTCCCAACAAGAAACAATCGATAGACATCTCCAAATTGAAGACCGGATAAGAAAAGGGTTAATTGAGAGAGAGGACAAAACGCTTGCCTTAAAAACGAAACACACTATCTGAGATAATTAAATTACTAATGCATTCAACAGAAAACAATGCATTTAAATATATAAAAGATTGGATTGTGAATTTTAAGTAAACTAGATATTGACATTTCTTTATAATTTAATATGACTATATATTCAATCATTTAAAAGAATACTGTACATAAGTAATAGTATTTTTACCTTGTTAATTGAAAAATGCATTTAAAAAAGTGTGAAAATCTTCTAATAAAAAAGTAAAAATCTTCTTTTTTTGCCTTTTTTCAAAGTGAATAATGGACTATAAATTCTTATAGCGTGTAAACAGTTTAAAGCAAAAGTGCAGAACGGGATAGGAATATTTAAAGGTTGATTTAAGTGTCGATTAATTCATCTCGAGGCGCCCTTTAATTCTAATATAACGTCTTTAGGCGCATTTGCACGCTTACAAAGGACGTCACGTAGTCCCATTATTCTTCATTCACGTTTCACGACGCGTCTTCTTCTGCACGAATAACGACCATCAGAAAGTAGAGTCTGAAAAAATGAGCAAAATAATCAAAATGAAAGGTTTCTGATGTCCTAAATTTATTTTCGGCCTGTTATACTGTCTATCAACATTTAATTAAAACACAGTACTTTCAATAAAAAATTCTGAAACAGCTGAAATTAATACTTCTATGTAAACATTAATTTAGAGTCTCATTAAACCTGAAGTGCGTTACGCTTCAGCGTTATAGGAACTTTACGACATTCCTTTTACCTTAAATAAAAGTCGTGGCTGCGGTGAGTTGACGTTAAAGGGTAGCAATACTGCTGAGATTTTATGATCGGTTTAAGTACGCCTTTAATTGGATGTTTAAGTCTTGCACCAATCACTTCTTACCAGGATTGAACTTACCTTAAATAGACGACATTGTTTGCAACAGCGAATATTTTCAAAGTAACTTTCGCTGGAAACGTATTGAAATGATCGTTATAACCGTACGCAGTATTTTCATTTTACAGTTTGAGCTAGACTACTTTTACTATCCGTGATGTGGAACATGCATTATTTCAATATTACCTGTAAAATACTGAGAATATTCGGATTTATTGTTTACGCAACGATATTTAATTATTGAAATGGATACGGAAATTACCTTTGTCCTTTTTCTTTGGGCCTCTGACTTTTTACTTTTGACATATATCATCTCTGGCCTCTTATCTTTTAACTTTGACTCCTGACCTCTGACCCCTGAACTTTACAGATGTTTTAATGTTGATTAACAATTATGAGCAAACATATTTTTTAGTCGTGTTTATCATATTATGTTAATAATTTAATAAATCATAAGTAACATAGAAAATGTTAAAATAATGTTCTATTTGCGAAAATGTTTGTTATAACTTTATTAAGTCATAGACTGGGAGGAGAAATTAATTTGAATTCTAGTCGCAAGCGTGATTTTAACTGTTTTGTATATATGCATGTCAACTGGGAAGCAGTACAAAATTTATGCTACCGTTCCACTCCCTTATTTCCATGTTAATAAACGTTTAATACGTTTCTCGGTGGTCCGGCTTATATACGAACATACACATGTCCGTGGTTTCACAGGCATGGAAACGTCAAAAGCTATTCGACTCTCTCATTTCAGAACTAGGTGTTTGAAAACGGGGAAGCATAATTCGAGTTCTATTGGCAGAACATTCAACGACATGCATGCAGTTAAACTTGGAGTTCTGAATGATGAATGAGAAAACAAAGTTGTATTGTGCCACTTGATTGCGTATGGAGTGTTAAAAAAACTTTTCTATACAATTTTAACGAGAGAACGTTTTTGTATTGTTATAGGAGATTTAATTAAATCCGCATTTACAATCCCAGGCGGAAATATTATATATAGTTTATATATATATATATATATAGTGTGAAGTATTATATATAATATTCACTTGCTTTATACATTTTTTATATAAAACAAATGAATAATATATATAATACTTCACACCATATATCAACTATATATAATATTTCCGCCTGGGATGCTTCGTGTAAAGCAAAATTTTCGTAATAATTTTCCTGGTCGTAAAATTGTATTGATTTAAGTGATGAAGCATTGATGTATTTAATGTTAAATTGAAGGCATGAGAATGACAACTGTATAAGGGCCATATGAAGTTAACAATAGTAATTGTAAACAAAGCGTAATTATTCGAAAATGTTAGCGAAATATTGATAAGAGAGATTTTCTGTTTTTTGAGTGTAAAAGAATGCAATACAATAGATCGTAAATTACTGACGAACCGCAATATACCTGAATTACTGTACGTTCCGGTCTCATACGAAACACAATAGTAAAAATGCAAATGGAACTATTACAGTTGTGCTTTTAGTGTTGGAAGCGCAGAACAATGTTTGTTTTATCTTCAATGCACCTATGGGTTTAATACTCTCGTTTTTCTGAATAACTAATTGTCCATGACCACAAATATTGAGTTCTAAAATTTGGTTATTACACGTATCGTAAAGTTTTACGTTGTATGATTTATTAGAAATAAAAGCCGCTTTCCGTTCAAAAAGGAATAGAATACTTTAATGTTTATGATTCAAAAGAGTATTTTATTTAAGATAACAGTTTTGATAGTTGCTGGAATGTCATAACATGAAGTTCGATTTTTGTAGCTCGAGTTTTTTAAGTATGGATTTAAACATGAAGGCGTACAAGACATAAAATGTCCACCCGCTACCGCATAGGATGCATTACGACGACATTGTAACATCCTGTCGCTACCCATTTTTATATTTCTTCACAACGCACCTGAGCCTTGTGTTTAGCATAATATTTCTGGATTAATGTATTCCGGTAATCCAATGTTTATGTGCTATGTTCGTGCAATGCGTTGCCACTTGCATTTTTTTATTGTCCACAATGTAATTGAAGTTGAGAGAAATTCTCTTTATGCTACAAAAACTCTTTCTTTATATTTTTTACCATGAAATTATATTCACTTTTTAAGTATGCATTTAACTTGGTTTATGTGACCTTAAACGATTCTATGTTAAAAAAATAACTATATTATTAGAACTAATTAGAACTAATTAGAAACTAATCATATTTCTGAATCTTCTCAAAAAGAAGGCTGAATTTTTTTCCCTTTCAAACTTGCGAATGTCTAATTTAAAAATGAAACCTTTCCAATTTTAATGGTCAAGTACACATTTAATAGGATTTTAAGAGATACTAGAGGTTTGAATAGGAAGCATGTACCATAAACATTTGTAGATGTAACATGTTTCAAATTTCTCGCTTGGATCAATAACATTAAATACGACCATATATCTTTCTCGTCAAACTTTACGTTCGCTGGATTTAATGGCCATTAGATGCAAAACGTGTTTATGTTTACACAAGACTCGAGCACACCGGGTGTGTGAGGATTTAGAGCGTTAAGAACAAAACTGACAGTAACAAAAGCTTCGATTTTCCTGTTCGCACAAGCCCTTTGATTTTATCTTTCAATTTCGACATACAGGAAATTTTTCTTCCCTTTTTTAAAAATAGACGAGATTCCTTTTACACAACACAACGTTGGAAAATGTCGATTCTTTTGATCAATTTTTATTTTATTTTTAGCGAAGTTTTCCTACCAACAAAGCAAGGATATCAGGATTCACTGATGTTTCTAAGTTGAAAATATGTTAGAGTTTGCGTTGTTTTTGCTAAAAATATTTAGTCTTTAGTTATTTGCGCTTTCCTTTTCTTACGAAAAAAATTCTTGTCTTGATATTATGTTATTTATTCCTTCAAAAACTGCAGAATAGCTTTCTCAAGTGGAATATTACCTTTTTGATCTCATTCAATATATGAAGAGTAGCGTTCTTATGAAGTTGTCTGCCAATTTATTCGACCACTATTAATCAATCATTCTTAAATTTTATAATTGTTGAAGAAATGCTTGTTTTTTAAGAGGAAATAAAAAATTAAATAGATTTAAAGTCTTCGCAGCAATCAAATTAAATTATTTTTTTTTTCTTAGGCGAAATTCTTATGTCACTCAAACGGGGCCGTGCACATAATACATTCTTCGAAACCAAAAGGGATACAACGACCCCTATGCCTATACAAAAAATGCCTAAAGAAAACTTTATAAGGTACGATCTTCAGATTTTGCATGAATAAGTCACACATTTCTGTACGCAGAAAAGTAGTGAGACTTGTGATAAAAATCTGCTTCCCAAAAAACTAAAAATGGTGTTAATCGAGGATTGTAGAGGTGAAACGGGGAAGAGAGAGAGAGCTTTGCCCATGGCCTATTAACTCTCACCTCAAACTGTTAACCTTTCATCTATGATATGTATATGAAATATGATCTTTGACTTATGATCTTTCATTTTTGATCTCTGAACTGTAACGGCTCACCTTTGACCTTTAAACCTTGACTTTTGTCATGATTTCTGACCTTTTGTGTTCTTTCTATGAAATTTCTCCTTTGACTCCTGGCCTATCACTTTTAACCTTAAACTTTTAACATTTCACCTTTGATATATGAAAGATTAAGCTAGAGTTGTATGCCAGGAGAGAAAAGTGTGGCGAAAAATAGTTTGTAAACAGAGTGACAATAGAGTGAATGATGCCTGAAACAAAGACCTTGGATACTAATGGGCCCAAGTGGGGAACCACACATAAAAATTTTGTGAGGCTCTTCACATGGGGTGATCGCTAGAGAGATTGATCAGCAACCTGGGTCAGAGCAGTGTTGCGGAATGAACGTGTCATTAAAATAAATAACACGAGAATTCCAGATCAATCTAAAATATCTATACCTAACACCTATATACCTATCTACCTTATACCTATATACCCACCTACACAGTACTATTTTCCAACCGAGCAAGTCACGCCTACTGTCAGCTATGTCCTTTCATCTCTGATCCTTGCACCATGGTATTTAACACATTATTTCTGAAGTGTGACCTTTCATATATTTGACCTTTGGGGCCGTTCAGAAACTGATCAAATTGCCAGGAGGGGGGGGGGGGGCGGTTGATGCAGAATGTGACATCACACATGGACAATATAAATGTGAATAACAATTTTTTTAGTGCTTGATAAAAATGAAAATTAGTGATTTTACTAACTATTTTCTAGAAAATGCATTTTATTCTTCAGTTGAATATTCAGCTATTAAATTTTACATTGAAAATTCAACTACTCGGTTGAAAGTCAAACTACTTTGTTAAAAATTCATTTTATTTGTTTAAGATTTAATTATTTTGTTGAGAAATCGTTTTCCTTTCGTTGAAAATTAATTTTTTCAACTGAAAATTGAACTTTTCCAGTCTCGGTTGAAAATTGATCGCTTTTAGTTGCAAATTCAATTATTCAATTTTGTATTGGGAATTAATTTTTTTTTTAAATAAAACTACTGTATTGAACATCTACTTTATTCTTTGAAGATTCAATTATTTTGTTGAAAATTGATAGCTTTTAGTTAAAAATTCAACTATTTGGTTCAAAATTGATATATTTTGCTGTAAATTCGTTTCTTTTTGGTAGAAAATTAATCTTCTCGATTTAAAATGCAACTAAATGGTTGAAAATTGAACTACGTTGTTAAAAATTCATCTAGTTTGTCGAAAATTCAACTGTTACGTAGAATATTCGCATTTTTGGGTTAAAAATTCTATTATTTTTGTAGAAAATTCTACTATTTGGTTGAAAATTCTCATTTTGTTCTTGAGTTAAACTGTTTTCATTTAAAATTAAAATCTTTGATTGAAATTTCAGCTATTACATTTTTTGTTAAGAATTTCTATTTTTTTGTTAAAATTCATTATTTCAGTTACAAATTCAACTATTTTGTTAAAAAATTAATTATTTCATTAAAAAGTCATTACTTTAGTTAGAAATTCTACTATTTTGTTGACAGTTGAATTATTTTTTGAAAATTCAACTTTTTGGTTAAAAATTAAACGATTTTGTGAAAAATTCATCCCTTTCGCTTTAAGGTTCAACTATTTTGTTGTAAATTCAACTGTATCTTTGAAAACTTGTCTTCTGTCTGCATGTTTTGTGTTTTTCATTTTGCGCGTTTATCAAATGAAATCAAAGAAAAAGTTTTGACTTGAAAGGGGAACGTATTTGTAACGTCACCCTAATGATGAAGAAGAGGGAGAGTGAAAAAAGTTTTCAAAATAGTGTGACGTAGTTTTTGAACGGCCTCTTTGAACCCTGACTTTTGACACATGATCTCTAACTTACGGCATTACGTGTTTGATCTATTACCTGCCAGCTTTTACTCCTGATCTATGACCTCTTGCGTTTGACCTCTAATTTCTCAGCTTTCTCATCTCACATTTTCTACCCCCATTAGCCAAAATTGCACCACTGAAGGTACAAGAAGAATTTTAAACTTTAAATTTCTCTGACTTTTCGTTTGTCAGGCTATTTCATGTCTCTGATCCGAATGTCGATTAAATCTGGAAAGGGAAGCTTTAAAGATAACGACGGAACAGATCTAGGAATATCTTACAGTGATCCCGGAGATCTCATTACAGTCCTGAATGGTTCGAAGGTTTCAGTCTCCCTCTGGCTGTCAGCCGTCGAGGTGTCTCAATCCCCATCTGTTTCCTCTCCTCCTCTTTTATCTTTTAAAACAGACATTGAATTGCAAGGGTAAGCGAGAGATCGACTAGGACTAATGCCCCAATCACGTTCCAATTACAAGGATTCCGAGCAGAGTACCAGCACGGCTTGTAGGATCGAAACGGGCCATTCTTTTATTCTGGGATCTTCTCGGGAGGCAACAAAACAGCCTGTTATTCCAACTCAGTGAGCTAGGCAAATGTAACCTGGAGTATCGGATGCATTGAGTCAAGAAGCCGGTTTTCTTTTTTCTCAATTTGTATTCTTCGTCCAGCTTTTTTTCCTATTTTTACTTCTTCGCATTTTTCTCTATTTTTCGAACTTTCTTCGGCTAGTCTATTTTTGTTGTATGTTTTCTTACAAGGTGGGAGGGGGCGTGGTAAAAACCATTTCTTACATAAGATTTTTTGTTGAAAATTCAACAATTTTGTTACACAGCACTTTAAGGGGTGCCTATCTTAGGAGGGGGCACATTTTAGGCACTTTTGCCCTATTCAAATGTATATGTGGTCAAATTCATTCTCTCAATCTCGTTCTTCTAAAAAATATAATAATTGACATTTTTTTCACAGCAGATGCAAGTGCAGTTAAATCTGAGATATCCTGGTTCTTCATTGATAAATTTTTGGTTGAAAATTCAAGTGTTTTGAAAAAAATTCGGCTATTTAGCTTAAAAATTCTACAATTTGATTGACATTTTTTTTTCTTGCCTGATTAAAAAATTTTGATTTGCTTAAAAATCCGACAATTTTGTTGAACATTTATCTTTCTGGTTTGAAGATTCGACAATTTGGTGGAAAATTTTTCTATTCGGTCGAATGTTGAACTATTTGGTGAATAATGCAACTATTTGGTTCAAATTTAATCTATTTCAGTTGAACATTAACTTTTTTGTTGAAAGTTCAACATTTTGTAGAAAATTCTTATTTTGGGCTCGAAAATTCCGCAATATGGTGGAAAATTCAGCCATGTGGTCGAAAGTTGAACTACGTTGTTGAAAATTCATTTGTTGTAGTTGAAGATTTATCATTTTAGTTAAAAATTCATTTCTTCGGTTTCTTTTTAGTAGAAAACCCAATTATTTAGTTAAAAATTCATGTATTTTAATAAAAATTAGTATTATTTGGTAAAAAATTAATCCTCTTATATATTTTGTCGAAAACTCGTCTATTTTGTTATAAAATCTATTTTTTGTTGAATACTTCAACTACTTAGTTGAAAATTATCATGTTTTAGTTTTATTCAATTGAAATAAGAATATTTTTGGTTTAAATATAAACTTTTTCATTTTTGGTTAAAATTTTTCACTTTTCACTTGACAGTTGATGCATTTTGTTGAAAATTCGGTTTCTGGTTAAAAATTAGTTTTTTAAAAAAAAGTTGACAATTTTGGTTGAAAATTCAACTGTTTGGTTACACATTTATCATTTTAGGTTTAAAAATGTAACTTTCTCTTTTGGTAGAAATTGCATCTCTTTTGTTAAAAATACAACTTGTTTGTTCAAAATGTATCTGCTTTGGTTCAATTCAACTGTTTTTGATTTAAAATGAAAATCTTTTCTCGGTTAAAATATCAACTTTTAAATTTTTTGTCAAAAATTCATATTTTGTTGTTGAAAATTCTACTACTTGGTTAAGATCTCCTAAAAGGAACAGAACAGAAATAATTGAAGAATTTTTAATTTGGAAACTATTTATTTTTGATTGTTCGAATTAAAAAAAAAATTAAATCTGTAATTTTTCAAACTACAATCTTTTAAATTGAAAATGCAGGAGAAAAGGGTAGAGGAAATAAGGAAAGAAATTAGGCAGGAAATGGCCGAACTTGGGAAAGAAATGAAGAAATGGGAAGAAGTCAGGGAAAAGCTAGAGAAAAGGATGCAGACCTTGGATCAAAGACTAGAAAGGAAGAAAGAGCCTAATAAAAAGGTAGATGAGTTGGAAGGTAGAATAAAAAAAATAGAAAGCTCAGACGAACAAAATTTTACAGCCGATTTTCTTAATGTCTTCTAATCTGCTAAAAAAAATTTTGTAGTGTAGAATGCGACACCTCTTAAAACATGAAAAATAAGTGTAAACAATAATTTTAAAACGCCACAGTGAACCTGTTGGTGAATATGTATTTGTTCAATTAGGTTTCTACATAAAAATGAGCAATTATGAATCTGAGCTTTATCCATTTTGCCAACTTAATCCGATTGACAGTTTTAACAGGTGAAAAAACTAGCACGCATATTGGCACACTTTAAGCGCATAGGTCTGTCGCATTAATTACATGCGATGGAGTTTGCACGAGTTACCCGGTAAGAAGAGAAGAATAGAGAAAAATTAATATTTTCAGATATAAATGAAAGAGTGAACATTATTTAATTTTTTTGAATGTGCTAATTTTCCATCGGGAGAAGTGCCCAACGAAAGAATAGGTTTATCTACGAAACCAATTCTTTTCTATTTCCTTAACGATTGCCACTTGTGTTGTGTTCCATGCAGGCGAGCAGTAGACACACCTCTCATGGTTATTTTCAATTCCATACTTACATGCTGTATTTTCGATTAATTTAATTCTTTCTAATCCGTCCACAAAATGTGTGCACTTACATGGTTTCTATTCCTCCGTGTACAACATAAGTTTGGAAATTTCAATTTTTTTTTTGTCATGGTTATTTTTAATTTCATTCTGACATGCTTCATTTTCGATTATTTTAATTCCTTCTAATCTGTCCACAAAATATCTACACTTGCATATTTTCTATTCGTTTTTGTGGAATATAAGTTTGGAAATTTCAATTTTTTGTCTACCATAACGATGGAGTGATTGTAATAATAATATTTTATATTGTCTTAACCCTAAAAACGATTTCAGATGTTTAGCAGTCAAGTTGAAAAAATTTAACCTAAACCAAAAATTCAAAGTCAAACCAAAAAAATGTTAAGCAGAAAATTAAAAAAATTTGAATTTCGACTATGCTGGAACAATATTACTACAATGTTATAAATATCGTTTTTTTGACTCAGTATATTTTTTTTTGTGTGGCTGTGCAATCCATGCAAATTTTCACAGCAGTAGTGCGTGTTCCAAGACAGATTTCATGTGAAATCAGTCAAAATATGTTTCTATTCGATAGATTAATAAAAAAATGTTCACATAATTTATCCAAATACAATACTTATTTATTTAAAAAATGCATTTATTTCAATTCACAGTTTCACCTTAAAAGTTACATTATTCTATTCCTTTCTATTCTTTCTTGACATTTCTCTACTTTTTAATTCCTTCCAATACGCTTTCATTAAATTTTTCTGAGTGGATTAAAAAGACTAGCTTTTGCGTTTTCAAAGTGACATTATTCTCTTTCTTTCTATTCTTTCTTTTGCATTCCTCCATTTTTTAATTCCTCCCAATACACTTCCATTACATTTTTATAAGTCAATTAAAAGGAATAAGTTTTCCTTTTTTTCTACTCGTTGGTGGAACTTTCGATGAAGGAACATTCACGTATTAATGGGAATTCAGATTCTGAATTTTTTTGAATTCTTCTCTCCTTACCGGGTAGGGTGCACTCAAAAATTAGTCAAAAGACGATTGTCAGTAAAAAAAGAACGCATAAGTGTCAAAAAACTGAGAAGGGTACAACTGTGCACGGAGGAACTGTGCACGAGCCCATCTGTGCACGTCCGTGGTCACTGGTACGACTGTGCACGTTGTTGGCCGCAGGCGCAACTTTACACTGGCCACCTGTGCACGTCTACATTTCGACGTGCACAGTTGGGAGTCTCCCATCTGTGCACGTGAACTGTTGCTAGGGTACCATCTGTGTACGTCTAAATTTCGACGTGCACAGTTGGGAGTCTCCCATCTGTGCACGCTAACCATTCCTAGGGTACCATCTGTGCACGTGTCAAGTAATACGATCAGCTTTTAAAGTTTCAAGACCACGTGCATAGATGGGATACTCCCAACTGTACACGTCTCAATTTGCGAGGGGTACAACTGTGCACGGAGCAACTGTGCACTTGCCCAACTGTGCACGTCGGGGGCCGGTGGTACAATTGTGCACGCTGTTGGCACAGATGGTACCCTAGCAACAGTTCACGTGCCCAGATTGAAGACTCCCAATTGTGCACGTGCACAGATAGGAGACACCCAACTGTGCGCGTCTCAATTGACACGATCAGGTTTTCGACACACAAGTCCACGTGCACAGATGGGATACTCCCAACTGTGCACGTTTAAATTAATACTATGAGATTTTCAACTGGAAAGTCCACGTGCATGGATAGGATTCTTCCAACTGAGCATGTCTGAATTATTACGATCATTTTTTTCACTCACAAGTCTATGTGCACAGATGGGAGACTCCCAACTGTACCTGCGGCATGTCACATCTGCGGCATGTCACATCTGAGGCATGTCACATCTGCGGCATGTCACACCTGCGGCATGTCACATCTACGGCATGTCACATCTGCTTCATGTCTCATCTGCAGCATGTAAAAACTGCGGCATCTCTACCTAGCGGCATCTCTCACTAGTGGAAAGGGATTCGATTAATATTATTTCTGTGGTCAGTCACAGGGGTGCCTTCTCGTCCCCCACGAGACGTTGGAAAAGGGGTAGGGATTTGACCAACATTATTTCTATGGCCAGTCACTGGGGTGCCTTCACGCTTCCCACTAGACGTTGGAAAAGAGATAGGGGTTTGATCAACATTATTTCTTTGGCCTGTCACAGGGGTGCGGTGAGAGATGCCGCAAGAATGTCGAATTCATTGTGAGAAATGCTGCAAGGGAGAGAAGCCGCTAGATAGTGGTGCCGCAGATAAGACATGCCGCAGATAAGACATGCCGCAGATGTGACATGCCGCAAATGTGACATGCCGCTGGTGTGACTTGCCGCAGAGAGACTTGCCTCATGTGAGATGATATGTCCCCGTCGCTTCCAATTAAGAGGTGAGTAAAAAGTTCATAGAACTTGATTTTTTTTGCATGACAAACCTTAAAAATTACCCCTACTCAAAACCTTAAAGACTAACAGATTACGAGAAAATAATTTGTTACTCAAGTGTGGCGTGTTTTCGGAGAAGCCTACGGTTCAATAAATTTGCCTTGTTATGAAAAATATTCCAATTTAATTTTTCTTGCAAAATCGTTAAAGTGGAAGATTGAAAGTATTGGATAAACGTATTCTTGAGAATTCAAAATTCAAAAATGATGAACTGGGTGGACGGACTTTTTTAAACGATACCATTTTTTGCAAAAAAAAAATTCTTTGAAGAATTAACTTTGTTAATCACCTCGGTGATAGTTTTTCTTCAAGAAAAACTACTTTTGAGATGAAAGGCATCCGAAAATAGCGGACATTTTTTTTCAATCAATGGCGTAAGTCACGAATTTAGGAAATGGCTCAAACTAATTTCTCTGAACTAACTCATGTTTCTGTGGAAGATTGTTTTTTTGATTCATATCCACTTCGATTTAGAAGTGAAACGTGCACAGTTGGGAGGGTACCACCTGTGCACGTGGACTTATAGGTAAAGAGTGATTGCATTAATCGAGACGTGCACAGTTGGGAGAATACCATCTGTGCACGTGGACGTTTGAATTGAAAATCTAATCGTATTATTTGATACGTTCACAGTTGGGAGGGTACCATCTGTGCATGTGGACTTTCAAGTTGAAAATCTGATTGCAGTAATTGAGAGGTGCACAGTTTGAAGGTTACCATTTGTGCACGTATACTTTTAGGTAAAAAAGGATTGTATCAATCGACACGTGCACAGTTGTGAATGCACCATCTATGCACGTGGACTTTCAGATTAAAAATCTGATCGCAGTAATTGAGACGTACACAGTTGGAATTGTATCATCTGTGCACGTGGACTTATAGGTAAAGGATGACTGTATTCATCAAGACGTGCACGGTTGGAAGGGTACCATCGTGCACGTGGACTTTCAAATGGAAATTCTTATCGTAATAATTGAGATATGCACAGTTGCGAGGGGACCATATGTGCACGTGGACTGTTATGCGAAAAATGATTGTATCAACCGAGACGTGCACAGTTGGGAAGGTACCATCTGTGCATGTGGACTTTCAACTTGAAAATCTGATTACAGTCATTAAGACGTGCACAGTTGGGAGGTTACCATCTGTGCATATACACTTTTGGGTGAAAAATGATTTATTCTTCGAAACGTGGGCAGTTGGAAGGGCACCATCGATACACGTTTTAAGTGAAATTTATGATTTTAACGCTTCTAAGTGAAAAATCTGATTGCATTAATTAAGACGTGCAATGTCGGGAGTCTCTCATCTGTGCACATGGACTTGTAAGCAATAATATGATCGTATCAATTGAGACGTGCCCAGTTGGGTGTCTTCCATCTGTGCACGTGTACAGTTGGGAGTATTCCATCTGCGTACGTGTAAAGTTCGGAGTCTCCCACCTTTGCACGCATACAGTTGGGAGTCTTCCATCTGTGCAGGTGAACTGTTGCTAGGGTACCATCTGTGCACGTCTAAATTTCGACGTACACAGCTGGGAGTGTCCCATCTGTACACTTGCACAGTTTTGCCAGTGGCCAACATCGTGCACAGTTGTACCACCGGCCCTCGACGTGCACTGTTGGGCAAGTGCACAGTTGCTCCGTGTACAGTTGTACCCCTGGCAAATTGAGACGTGCACAGTTTGGAGTGTACCATCTGTGCACGTGCAAAGTTGGAAGTCTCCTACCTGTGCACGCCAAAGTTGAGACGTGCAAATATGGCCCAATGTACAGTCGTGCCTGTGGCCAACAACGTTTACAGTTGTACCAGTGGCCACCGACGTGAACAGATGGGCTCGTGCACAGTTGCTACGTACACAGTTGCTACGTGCACAGTTGTCGTCCCCCACTATTGATACTAATATGTGACAATAATAACAGGTGGCAACACAGCAAACAAATGGAGAAAGCGCGCTATCCAAACGTATAAATTGTCTAAACCTGTACGACACTTTCCTAATGGTGGTTTTTTCAATTAAAAACAGTGGAATTTTTAAGCCAAAAAAACGAATTTAAAAATTGATATTTACATTTATATTTTATATTCATATTTCTTAAATTTCATTTGGGAAATAGAATATTCTTATACCCCGTTAAAGAATTGGAAATAAGGAATTGGATAAGAGAGGATTTGTCAAATCTTATTTAAGAAAGGTTGAAATATTAAAATCAAGTTTTTAATCGGAAATAATTATACACACTAGACTAAGACTTCTAGTGAGTAACATTTTTCTTGTAGCTTCTGAAATTGGCGTACATTATATTTATATCTCCTTGAATCAGAAACTTTTTCATGGTATTTTAAAATTGCAAAATTATTTCTTTTCCAATTTAAAATTCATTTTGATCGCTAAAAATTCGAAAGAATGGTTTCGTAAGCCGCGAAATGTCAGGGGTCCTTGTTCCGAAGTCAAATATGAATGGTCACAAATCAAGGTTCATATGTCAAATTTTAGGTTTTGAGGGTTATGTGTAAAAGATCTGGGGTTATCGGCCAAGGACTCTCCTTCTCGCCCCCCTCTCTGCAATATCCCATTTCCTTAGTTTCCTTTGCATTCCCTGTATTACACATTATCCTTCATGAATAATCTGGTAAGGGACTTCGAGAAGATACGTGCTTTCGCAATTAAAAAGTATAGCAAAAATTCGGATGCTTCGTGCCCAGTTGGATACTAATTTCAGCTCTCGTAAAAGCAAGCGTTTTCTGTTCCTTGATATTTTTCAGTATTCATTTATTTTTATGTCCTTCCCACCGCCCTATATTTCTTCTCATCAGACTCCGTATGCTTGTCAGCTTCTTCTCCCGTCGGAAGGTCGGAATTTTATGGAAAACCATCACACCGACTTCATCCTGTTGAACAATATTCCCAGTTTCTATGTCGAGACTGCAAGCTTCACTCGACTGCACTGAAATGAAATGAGAAAGGAATGCTTTATATGTAGACCATCTGATTCGCATCTATTAGGCAAAATTACGACCCCTGCTGGTATAGAAATTCACAATGGTTTTACGTGATGTATATAACCGAAGATTTTGAACTAAATAATGAGATTTTTATTTTTCATATTCAATGGTCTGTTCCGTACTATAGCTTCTTGAGTATTGTATGGAAGTTGCATTAAGTTCGCGAGCTCTTAAAGGTATTCTTCTTTCAAAATTCTATTTCAATATTCTCGGTTCCGTGCGTATCACATCCACTTTTATTCACTTCATAGCCACTTTATATCTTTCTTTTTATGAATCTTCCTCCATATTTCCAGTGTCCTGTCAGTAACCTTTGACTATCTTTCAGCCATCATTTCTTCGTCGTTTTATCAGCTTTTTCCAATCCTTCCATCAAATGCAGCTTAAAATATCTCGGCAATGAAGGTCCTGGTGAGACAGCAATGGAAAAATAAGCCGTATTTTGGAAAAGCTGCTCTATAAATTTGAATTAGTAAAATATACCTTATTGTCAGATTAATTCTACTAATTGCTATACCAAGAATTGACAGTCACTGAAAATTAGTAAAAATATACCAACTCAATTAGTAATATTATTTCTACATGCATACGCACCATCCAAACTTGTATTTAAAAATTTCTTAAATATTTTTTATATAAATGATCCTACACAAATGAATTTGAAGCAAAAAATATTTTAATTATGCATTTATATTTTTTATTGCAACTGCAACTTCATAATTATATAAATAGTGATATTACGAGAAAACAACAGACAAGAAAAAGGGTGCAGTACGAAATTAAAAAGTGTGCAGTGGAAAATTAACTTTATTTTCTAAGCAGAATTTTCAGCTTTCTAACGTAATATGTTTAAAGTATTAAAAATGAAATCCAATGTTTATTTAAAATATTATTATTTAGTCTAAAAGTGATCGAAGTTAATATTTATTTATCGCAGTCTTCGCCATCTTTCGCCTAGTCCTCGCTTTTCCTCTTTTCCTCGTCTTTCCACTTAAATGCGAACTGAATTAATAAAATCTAATAAGGAAATCCAACGAGTTTTGATTAAAAGTTAATTCTTTAATTCATTTTAGTTGAAAATTCTAAAGAATGAAGTCTTCAATTATCACTAATTTTGGTTGATAATTAATCTATTTTGGTTGAAAAATGTTTTTTTTTTTTTTTAATTCAACTGTTTTGTAGAAAATTCGTCTATTCGGCTTGTGAATTTAACAATGTCGTTGACATTTTTTTTTTTCTTCACTGAACAATTTTTCTTAGTAAAAATGTAACTCTTTTACTGAAAATTCGTCTTTTTTGTTTTAAAAACTCATCTCTTTTCGTAAAAATGTCATCTTGTTGGGTTGAAAATCGAACTGTCTGGTTGAAAATTAGTCTGCTTTATTTGCGGATTTATTTATTTTGTTAAAAATTCCTTTTTTTTTGGTGGAATTTGATTGTTTTTTATTTAAAATTAAAGTCATTTTTGGTTAAATTATGAAGTATCTCTATTTTTCGTTGAGAATTGATATTTTTTGGATAGAATTTCAATTATTTGGTTAATATAGAACTTTTTCGTTAAACATTGATATTTTCAGGTTGAAAATTTAACTGATTCATAGAAAATGCGTCTTATTAGCTTGAAAATTTAAGAACATGGTTGAGATTTTTTTTTTCGTCTGTGAAATCTTTTTTGGTTGAAAATTCAACTATTTTGTTAGTAATTTCATTGTTTTTGGTTACAAATTAAACTTTTTGCTCTATACGTATGTTTTTGAGCATCAGCTAAAGTGCCGTAATTTCTATAATATTAACATGAAAATTTTTCCCTTTATATAAGCACGAAAGGTTTAATTTTAAACATTCTGCGTTTAATAAGCTCAACTTTAAGGCAAAATGTCAATTTTGTAAAAAGATATTGCAAAAAAGGTCAAATTTTGATCTTTTCGAGAAATTGGAATAACTCTGGAAATAATTAACATTTCAAAAATTTTATAAGCTCATTTTAAAGGACATTTTCTATACTATTTTTCTAAATAATTGTCAATATATTTTTAGATTGTTTCCCTAGCTCCTGCCCTCGGGTCAAACTTGGTGCAAAAAAGTGACAAAATTTCGAATATATACTTACAAAATTAAGAAAAAATCATTATTTGCTATATTTTGATCAATTTTAGTAATATTGATAAAAATATTATTGTTTTGATTTTTTTAAATCATGTGGTCGGTACAATCCTTATTTGGAATTTTGAAGACTGTTATCGATACTGTATTTTTGTACTGATTTAATAAGTTGAATTTTTACTAATTCTCGTTTGGAGACTAATATGTATATTATGAATATAATATAATTCTTCAATTGGATATTAATAGAAAAAGTGTAACGGAATATCACGTTTTTCCATATTGTAGGTGTAATTCAAGATGTGTATCTAAACTTACGTTATGAAGAGAGGGAGAAAATTGTTAGTTTTAAAAAACTTGGCCGATAGATCAACACGGAAAGTTTCCTAATCAGAACTTTTCGAAACTTAGTCATCAGTGTAACTCATTACCGCAACCCTCACGACCCTCAGTACGTGTGAAGAAGTCGAGCCACTTACGCAATCTCACCCTCGTTGCGACCCCAGCTGTCGCTTCGAATGTCACAGGACTTCCGTTGCATATAGATCTTGGTCGAGCGAGGGAGATAAAAATTTACAGATAAGAGGTCCATTAAGCTAAAACCTCCACAATCAAATTTCGGCATTCTTCATGTCTCAGCATGTTGTGGGCGTCAATTAAAATTTATACGCTCCTTTATTTTTTTTCAAAAAATTAATTTTCTTCTCGATGTGCTATAGCTTACACTAACCTAGCACTTCTACTGTCTAAAATCAGACTTTAGTTAAAATCCAGTTCTACCAGAATTTTGGCCTATTTTTAGCTCTTGAATCTGGCGAAAACAAATTCCCCAAAAAGAACCCATAACTTCCAAAATCAACCCTCTTCAAAAAATTTTAATTTTTGAAAAATTAAATCCTGCTGTATTTTTGGGCTTTTTTGGGCTCATGAATTCCCATAAAAGTCAATAACCAAAAAATAATCGTTACATTTCAAAATCATCCCTTATAAGTCAAATTCAACATTTCAAAAAATTAAGAACGCTAATTTGTGGGAATAATTTAAACTCCTCAAAAATAAGAAAAAACAACTAGGGTAATCGGTAAAATCATTGGATATTTAAGGAATTTTTCCAGTTTAAAAATTCGTAAAAAAACACTATAAGCGTCGAACAAAATTCTAAAATACACAGATCGATAATCAATTTCATAAAGATTTAAATTACCATAGTAAGTTGAGCGTGAAAAGTACACCAAACTCTCGGATTCAGTCCTCCCGGATTCCGCCTTCCTACAGAACTGCTGTCCCAGGCGGGAGAACGGTTGCGACAAACGTCGCCAACGGTTATTTACGTTTGGATCCCCCGGTTTGGGACCGAAGACAACCCCCCACACTGGACTGAGACCGAGAGTTTGGTGTAGTAGATAATTTATATTTTAAAAAATTTACAATAATTTCAAAAAAGAAAATCATTCGACGGAGGCATAAACTGTTTTTGACATGATTTTCACTCATCATTCATAAGACAAACTGGCAAACAATTATATACATACAATAACAGATTTGTGAAAACAAATCTGATCCTTTCATTAGACCGTCAATATTAATATATTTGAATAAATTTCCTTAGGTATTAACAAATTCACCGTAAGACCTAAGGAAATTTATTAAAATATATAATTATATACATAGTCTATAAAAAGTATAAATAATTTTGAATGAATTTTTGCAAAGATATATGTCGTTTGCTTTTCAAATATTGTGGCCAATCACTATGTTTCCGTATAATTCACAGAGACATTGATTGGCCACCCATTTATCAATATACAAACATCATTTCAAGGTTACAAACATTTTAACAATACACAGTTATTAAACTCTCTTGCAGTCAGCCACGTTGCTTTGGGCTAACTCCCCAATGCAAT
>CAKNYM010051014.1:13679-24300 GCA_932195095.1 Andricus curvator
GAAGAATAATTTTCTACCAAAAAGATGAATTTTCAACTAAAAAAAAATACATTTTTAAATAAAAATTTTAGTATATACTTTTCAAATAAAAAAAATTAATTATCAACAAAAAAGCGAGTTGTAAAACGGCAACATAACCTAAAATTGTTAAAAAAGATTGGAATCATCTTTGAAATATTATTTTTTGAAATTGAAAACACCAATTCCCGACGAAAAAACACAACATAATCCAAAATTGTTCAAAGATTCTAAATCTTGTTCGAATTATAATGATTTTTATTCAAAATGCCAATTTTTCATGTAAAGAAATAACAATAAATGTAAAAACAATAAAACATATGTAAAAAAGATAATTTTATTATTTTAAATAAAAATCATTCGATTTAAATCGAATGATTTTTTTTGTGCCAATTTTCTATGTAACACGCCATCGTAACCTAAAAATGTTAAAAAATTATGAATCTTCCTGGAATTTTAATGATTTTTAAATAAAAATTTTAATTTCCGGTAAAAATCGCGAGCAAAACCGAAAACGTAAATTGTTGGAAAATTTGCAATTTTGAAATCTAATCATATTTGTTAAAAATACCCATGTGCGGTGTAAAACGTGCTTAACCCAAAATTGTTGAAAATTGGGAATGGTGATTTTTGTGTAAAATTGATAATTTCCTGTGAAAAAAAAATTAAAACAACCTAAAATTTTTAGAAATTTGAAGTGTTCTTCGAAATTTTATGATTTTATATTAAAAATCTTTTTAAAAAAACTAATTTTCATCGAAAAGCACTTGTATAAAACATTAAAAATATTTTTAATAATTTATTTAATAATTTGGAAGTTTTAATTTACCCATGAAGGGCGTTAACAAATTTTTTATTTGTAGTTTTAATTTGCAAAATTTCAAATGTAAGATTTATAGAACAACTTCAAGTAATAAAAAGCCAATCAGGTTTTCAATAACAATGATTGCGAGATTTTCTATATTTCTATTTAGATAAGAAAATCTCAGTTTGAAAATTAGATACGAGTTTCATTCTGAAAAAATATAAAACTTGCTTTTTCGGTGTACATTTTTTTTCTATTTTGAAATAACGTTACATATTTCAGATTTTTAAAAAATCGTTATTTTTAAGAAATAATTTTTTTTCGTATCTGTTGTGGCTAATAATAGCATTTTCTAATTAAATTTTCTAATTGAAGAATTCTTGTCTGTAACTTCAAGGCTTTGGACATTAAATTGAACTAAAGAGTGATTTGCGATGTTAAATTCTACTATCCGAGTTTAGAAGAAGTGGATAAGGAGTACAATGTTATCTTAAATTATTTATAACATTTCTAAAGTGGTGCGTTTGATGCAAATGTATTTCCTTGTTTAGAACTGTTATAGTTTTCAAGTTTCAGCCAAGTTGGCAAATTTAAATTCAATATACGGTTCATTTCCCAACTTTTTTTTTTCTGATCGCATTTTAATACCAATAATTGAATAACAATATAGTTGAATCCTGAACCAAAACAGATTAATTTATAAAAAAACAGTTGCATTTTTAACCAAAAAGGTGAGATTTCTACAAAAAAGTTTAATTTTCAATCAAATAGTTAAATTTTCAACCAAAAACATGAATTTTCAACCAAGAAGATTAACTTTATACCAGAAGACGAATTTTCAAGAAAATACATCAATTTTTAACCAAATAGTTGAATTTTCAGTCATTCAGATTAATTTTTTACTAAAAAAGATTAATTTTTAAACAAATTGTTGAATTTTCAGCCAAGAAGATTAATTTTCTACAAAAAAAGACGAATTTTCAAAAAATTACATGAATTTTCCGCAAATAGTTTGAACAATAGTTAGTCCAAATTTAATTTGATTCATTTTTATTTTATATTTGTTTTGTTTCGAAATTTCTTTAACTAAATATGTAGTTGAATTTGTAAACTAAAAATGATCAGTATTAACAAAAATTGGAGTAATAAAATTTTCATTTGAGAAAAACAATTTGTAATAAAAAAAACGAAGTTTCTACAAAACAGTTTAATTTTCTACCAAATCGTGGAAATTTCGACCCAAAAAGACGAATTTTCTGCAAAACAGTTGTATTTTTAACCCGAGAATATGAATTTTGAACCAGAAAGTTAATTTTCAACCAATCAGTTGAATTTTCAACAAAATATTGACATTTTTAGTTAAAAAAATAATTTTGAACAAAAAAAATGAGTTTCTACCTAACAATTGTTGTATTTTTGAGTCGAAAATACGAATTTTCTACAAAATTGTCGAATATTCAACAAGAAAGTTAATTTTTGACCGGAAAAAATTAATTTTTAACCAGACAGTTGAATTTTTTTAGAACAAACTGAATTTTCAAACAAAAAGATTAATTTTCAACAAAATACATGCATTTTTAACCAAATAGTTGAATTTTCAACCAAGAAGATTAATTTTCTACCAGAAAAGACGAATTTTCAACAAAATAAATCAATTTTTAATCAAATAGTTGAATTTTCAATAAATTAAATGAATTTTCAACTAAATAGTTTGAACAATGGTTACTCCAAATTTTATTTGATTAATTTTTTGTGTATATTTTTTTCAGTTAAAAAATTTTGTAACTAAATAGTTCAATTTTTAAACTAAAAAAAATAAATTTTAATCAAAATTTAGTATTTATATTTCCATATAAGAAAATTAATTTTAAATAAAAAAAAAACTAATATCAAATTTTCTAACAAATTGTTGAATTTTCAAGCCAAAAAGGCCCGAACATATGAATTTTCAATTAAAAAGGTGATTTTCAACCAATCAGTTGAATTTGCAACAAAATGTTAAAATTTTCAATTAAAAAAAGTTAATTTTTAACGAAAAAAAAACGAATTTTTCAACTAAAATTATAAATCTGCAACAACAACAAAATGAACTTTTAAGAAAGTGGTTCCACTTTCAACCTGACAGGATTAATTTTCAATATAAAAAGATGAATTTTAAAAGAAAAATGTAATAGCTGATATTTTAACCAAAAAAAAGATCTTAATTTAAAACAAAAAACAGTTAATTGTACCAAAAAAAAGAATTTCCAACAAAATACTTGAATTCTTAACTGAAACAGATTAATTTTTAACCAAACAACAAAAATTAATTTTCCACTGAAAAGACAAATTTTCAACGAAACACATCAATTTTAAACCAAAAAGTTAAAAAAATTCTACCTTATAGTTGTTGAATTTTCGAGCCGAAAATACGAATTTTTTACAAAACAGTTGAATTTTAAACCCGAACATATGAATTTTCAACTAAAAAGTTAATTTTCAACCAATCAGTGGAATTTCCAACAAAATATTAAAATTTTCAATTAAAAAAATTAATTTTCAATGAAAAAGAAAAACGAATTCTCAACTGAAATTATAAATCTGCAATCAAAAAAATGAACTTTTAAAAAAGTAGTTCCACTTTCAACCTAAAAAGATTAATTTTCAATTTAAAAAGATAAATTTTCAACGAAAAATATAATATGTGATATTTCAAAGAAAGAAAATATTTTAATTTAACATAAAAAAACAGTTGGATTGTACAAAAAAAAACGAATTTTTAACCAAAAACAACAAAAATTAATTTTCTACTGAAAAGACGATTTTGTAACAAAATATATACATTTTTAACCAAATAGTTAAAAATTTTCTATCTAATAGTTGTTGAATTTTCGAGCCGAAAATACGAATTTTCTACAAAATAGTTGAATTTTCAATAAGAAAGTTAATTTTTAACCGAAACATATTTTGAACAAAAAAATGTAAAATTTCTGCAGAAAGAGATGAAATTTTAAACGGAAAAGATGAATTTTCAATCAAATTTTTGAATTTTCAAGCCAATAGAAGAATTTTCAACAAAACAGTTGAATTTTCAACCAAAATAGTGGAATTTTTTTATTGGGGTTTATTAATTCAGTTCGCATTTAAGTGAAAAAAACGAGAAAAGATGGGAATAAATAAATAGGAATTTTGATAATTTGTATTAGGTTAGAAAACTGGAAACTTTGCTTAAAAAATTAAGTTGATTTTCCATTAAATTATTTAAACTGTTTTTTATCTCTAAAGTGAGTTCGATGCTTGCAATTCAAAAAACATTTTTTTTTACATTTGCAGAAAATTCTAAATTGAACAAGACTTTTTAATTTCTAATTTTTTCTAATTGTTTACTAGAAAAAACTCTATATACAAACAATTTTAAATAATTTGTGAACTAATCAGAAAAATTTGTTCTAAACATTTTATTTTTAAATCCAATGAACGAACAGAAGAAAATGCAGGTGGAAATAGGGTATGGGTGAACGACTTTTGTTGGGTATTAAAACTCGACCAGAAAAAAAATTGGAAAACGATCCGGCTGATTCTCCAGTTACTCATAACTGACTTTGATAATAAATGAAAGATAATCTTTTATCTACCTATAGACATATTTAATCATATTACATTTCTTTATGAACAATTTTTTCAGGCCATTAATTTATTATATTTATTGTTATATTATTATATATAGTATTATTATTATTATTATTAATATTATGTTTTATTGCAGGTTTGCACATATAGGCTTGTGAGGGAGAATGGAGGAATTTACGTCGCTTATGTCGGTGAGTTAAAATATTGAAATTTATTTATTTTTTTCATCAAAATTTACAAAAGGATTAAGATATTTTATATTTTTTTAATGAAAGTATTTTATTCTTTAAATATTTTGGAAATGCTTATGCATATGCTTATGCCTGTGTTTTTTTGTGTCAAAAGTATCCAATTTATCAATTTATTTCAGTTTTGGAATCTGCTCGGAAATTCAATGATCAGATACCATAATTTTTGATATTGCTTATAAATTTCGTTATAATTTCAAGCGATAATAAAAGCTCTGTGAATTTTTATCTTAAGAAAAATTACAAAAAGAAATTCACTATTCGCCAGAATTATTGAACCTGCACTCGTAGAACAGAAATAGTTCTATTAATATTCAACTCAATTATTATCAACAATTTTTGTAAACAAATTCTCACTAGTGATTTTTTCTCATAGAAAAAATTGTTTCACGCTAGTTGTCAAGATTTTTCATAAGAGTCTAAATTTGTAACGAAAAATTGGCACAAGTTATCATTTACTGTTTTTATGAAGATTTTCTTACTAAAAGTGATACACAATTGTCTTCAAAGGCATTTATATACTTCAAGCATTATCAAACGTAAATAATATAGATTTTTAATAACAATTTCATTAAAAAAATGTCCCAGACGGTCGTTTCCTCATAGAAAAAAAAATGATTTTTTCTTCGATTTTTGTTGGAATGACATTTCTGTAATTTTTAGTAACAATTTCTATAAAAAAAATGTCACAATCTGCCGTTTGATCGTAAAAAAAGTTGTTTTTTCTTAAGTCAACAGTTGATATATCTGTTTGTTATAAATAATTTTGTAGACAAAAAATCTGTGCTTATCATTTCTACATAGAAAAGGCCATTCCTTGCTACGAGACTGGCCTACAATTTTTTTAATATTAGTGATGATTAATAAATAAATAATCATTTATTAAAATTATATTAAATTTGAGTAAAACCATAATTATTAAATTCAATCCTGAATGTGAAAAAGTTGAACATGAACTTGATCAAGAAATCGAAGAACTAACAGAGCAATTCGAATCCAATATTGATTCGAGTGCTGAATCGTAATTCATTTATTGTATGTGAAAATGATAAGCATAGTGTTTGTCTACAAAATTATTTATAACAAACAGATATATCAATTGCTAATCAATGTAGTTGGTTCAATGTCACAATTAGGTTTATCACAACAATGATTGAAGAAAAAAATAACTTTTTTCTACGATCCAACAACAGATTGTGACATTTTTGTATAGAAATTGTTAATAAAAATTACACAAATTGTTGTTTAGTGTATCATATTCAGATTTTGCATCACTGTTAGATTATTGTCGCATAATTTCGGTGAAAAAAACGTCTCTTTTGTATGTAAAAATGATAACTCGTAGTTTTTGTTTGAAAAAATGTTTATAACAATCACATAAATTATTTTTTAATAAATTTCGTTGGTTAATCATCGCAAGAAATGTCATTTCAACAATAATTGAAGAAAAAATAGTTTTTTTTCTACGAGAAAACGGCCGGTTGGGATATTTGTTTAATGAAATTGTGTATCACTTTTGGTCAGAAAAATCAATTTAGCTATGAGAAAAACTCTTTTATAGAGAATTTGTTTATAAAAATGTTTATAAAAACAGTAAATGTTAACTTGTGCCAATTTTACGTTACAACTTATGACAATTATGAAAAATCTTGGCACCTAGTCTCTACCTGGAAAAGCTGGATTTAATATTTAAATTTATTTATATAATAAATTAAAATTTTATTTACTAACTTAATCATTATTTTTAATTAAATTAAATTTGTATTAATATTTTTTTATATATTTTTTTTATTTATATTTTTAATTAATTGCCAGGGAATTTTTTCGAGATCGTGTCTAATTTTTTTTTAATTGCAATATAAAATTGAATGACAATGATTCTGCATTTGTAAGAGTAGTTTTAAATTACTGTATTTAACAATTTTGTTGAAAATTGTTTTTTTTTTTTCGTTTGAAATTAATGTTTCAACTGAAAATTTAACTATTCTATTTTTGGTTGAAAATTCATGTATTTCGTTGAAAATTCGTTCTTTTTCGTAGAAAATTCATATTTTTGTTTGAAAATTCAACAGTTTGTTTGCAATTTTTTCTCTCTCTTGACTAAAAAATCTTTCTTAGTTGAAAATTCAACTTATGTTGTCGTCTTTTTTGGTTCAATTGAACTACTTTTGCTTAAAAATTAAATTCTTTTTTGGTTGAAATATCACCTACTGCCTTTTTCGTTCAGAATTAATCTTTTTTGGAATAAAAATTTAATCACATGATTGAAATTTAAAAGTTAATACTTTTGGTTGAAGATTCATCTCTTTTGGTTGAAAAATGAGATGTTTTATTGAAAATTTGTTTTTCCTTTGTTGAAATTTATTTGTTGAAAATTATTTTCTTAAACTGAAAATATAACTATTCCAATTGAATATTTCATCATTTTAGTTAAATTTTGTCTCTCTGGTCAAACATTAATTTGTTAACTAAGAATTTAACTTTTCAATTTTTCGTTGAAAAATTATCATTTTTAGTGGAAAATTCGTCATTTTGCTTGAAAATGTAACTATTTTTTTGAATTTTTTTTTATCATTTTTATTGAAAATTCATCTCTTTGGCTGAGTATTATTTTTTTTTACTTCAAAATTTAACCATTCAATTTTTGGTTGACAATTTATATTTTTTAGTTGAAAATTTGACTGTTCCAGTTAAGAAATCATCATTTTAGATGAAAATTAAATTATTCAAGTTGAAGGTTCATCATTTTATTTGAAAATTCCACAGTTTGGTTGAAAATTAATTTCAGTAACTGAAAATTTAGCTATTCGATTTTTGGTTGAAAATCTGTCCTTTTTATTTGAAAATTAAACTGTTTTGCGGAAAATTCATGCATTTCGTTAAAAAAATCGTCTTTCTTGGTACAAAATTAATCTTGTTATTTGATATTTCATCATTTTGGTATTAAAATTTAAGTTTTCCAGTTAAATATGTATCATTTTAGTTGAAAATTCATCTATTCCAGTTGAAGATTCATCATTTTATTTGAAAATTCCACAGTTTGGTTGAAAATTAATTTCAGTAACTGAAAATTTAGCTATTCGATTTTTGGTTGAAAATCTGTCCTTTTTATTTGAAAATTAAACTGTTTTGCGGAAAATTCATGCATTTCGTTAAAAAAATCATCTTTCTTGGTACAAAATTAATCTTGTTATTTGATATTTCATCATTTTGGTATTAAAATTTAAGTTTTCCAGTTAAATATGTATCATTTTAGTTGAAAATTCCTCTATTCCAGTTGAAGATTCATCATTTTAGTTGAAAGTTTATCACTTTGGTTTACATTTTTTTTTGTGGAAAATTAATTTTGTTAAATGAAAATTTAACTATTCTATTTTTGGTGGAAAACTGATCTTTTTATTAAAAAAATCAACTTTTTGGTTGAAAATTGATCTTTCCTATTTGAAAATTTCAACTATTTGCTTGGATTTGGTTGGTTGCCTTCTCATTTTTCTTTCCTCTTTTTTATTTTTGTGCAAAGAAACAAATTTTTTTGTTTTTAGGAATTGCAATAGGAGCATTTTGTGGTGGTTGTCTAAATTTGATCGCTGGATTCTTGTTTTATTTTAAGGAATTCTATACATTAACTATTTGGTTGAAAATTCATGTATTTTGTTGAAAAATCGTCTCTTTTTGTTAGAAAATTAATCTTCTTTGAAAATTCATCTTTTTGGTTAAAAATTCAAGTATTCCAGTTCAATATTGATCATTTTAGTTGAAAAATTTATCATTTTAGTTGAAAAATCATCTTTTTGGTTGAAAATGGTTGAAAAAATTCATCACTTTGGTTGACATTTTTTGTTTTTTTCTTTTTGGTGGAAAATTATTTTTTTTTTAACTGAAAATTTAAATATTCAATTTTTGGATAAAAAATGCATTTTTTAGTTCAAAATTCAACTGTTTCGTTGAAAATTTTGCCCTTTTTAGTTGAAAATTCATGTATTTTGTTGAAAAATCGTCTCTTCTTGGTAGAAAATTATTCTTCTTGTTTGGAAATTCATCTTTTTGTTTGGAAATTCAAGTATTCCAGTTAAATATTAATCATTTTATTTGAAAAATTTATCAGTTTGGTTGAAAATGGTTTAAAAAATTCATTACTTTGGTTGAATTTTTTTTTTGTTTTTGGTGAAAATTAATTTTTTTAACTGAAAATTTAACCATTCCATTTTTAGTTAAAAACTAAATTTTTTAATTAAAAATCCAACTGGTTCGTTGAAAATTTGCCCTTTTTAGTTGAAAATTCAAGTATTTTGTTGAAAAATCGTCTCTTTTTGATAGAAAATTATTCTTCTTGTTTGGAAATTCATCTTTTTGTTTGAAAATTCAAGTATTCCAGTTAAATATTAATCATTTTAGTTGAAAATTCATCTTTTTGGTTGAAAAGGGTTGAAAAAATTCATTACTTTGCTTGAAAATTTTTTTTTGTTTTTGGTGGAAAATTTTTTTTTTTAACTGAAAACTTAACTATTTCATTTTTGGTTAAAAACTTACTTCTTTAGTTTGAAATTCAACTCTTTTGTTAAAAATTCATTTCTTCGGGTTTAAAAGGGAAATTTTCTCTAGAAAATTCGAGTTTTTAGTTTGAAAACTCAACTCTTTTGTGGAAAATTCTTGCATTGAAAATTCAACTCTCTTGGTAGAAAATTCATATTTTTTGTCTGAAAATTCAACTTTTCTTAAAAAAATTAATCTCTTTTGCTTGAAAGTTAAACTATTTGGTTTTAAATGCAACTGCTTGGTGAATAATAATAATAATTTTTTTAAATTCTACTATTTGGTTGAAAACTCGTCTTTCCTGGTTGAAAATGAACTTTTTTGTTGAAAATTTATATTTTTCGGTTTAAAAGGTGAATTTTTTTCTAAAAAATTCGACTTCAGCTCGAAAACTTACCTTTTTGGTGGAAAATTCAACTCTTGTGGTAAAAAATTAATCTTTTTTGGTTTAAAATTAAACTATTTTATTGGAAGCTCATCTTTTTTGGTTGAAAATTTAACTTTTCTGTTAAAAATTCATCTCTTTTGCTTGAAAGTTAAACTATTTGGGTTTAAATGCAACTGCTTGGTGAATATTTTTTGTTTTTGTTTATAATTCTACTATTTGGTTAAAAAATCATCTTTCTTGGTTGAAAATGAACTTTTTTTTGTTAAAAATTCTACTATTTGGTTAAAAATTGATCTTTCTAGTTAAAAATTCAACATTTTGTTTGTTTTTTTTTCTTTCTTGACTGAACATTCAACTCTTTAGTTAAAAAATTAATCTCTTCGGGTTTAAAAGGGAAATTTTCTCTAGGAAGTTTGAGTATTTGTTTTGAAAACTCAACTCTTTTGTGGAAAATTCTTGGTTTGGAAATTCAACTCTTTTGGTAGAAAATTCATCTTTTTTTGCTGAAAATTCAACTTTTCTGTTAAAAATTCATCTCTTTTACTTGAAAGTTAAACTATTTGGTTTTAGATACAACTGCTTGGTGATTTTTTTTTTTTTTAAATTCTACTATTTAGTTGAAAACTCATCTTTCTTGCTTGAAAATGAACTTCTTTTGTTAAAAATTTATCTTTTTAGGTGTAAAAGGTAAATTTTTTCTAGGTTAAAAACTTACTTTTTTAGTTTAAAATTCAACTATTTGGTTAAAAATTGATCTTTTTTAGTTGAAAATCCAACATTATGGTTGATTTTTTTTCTTTCTTTACTGAAAATTCAACTCTTTTGTTAAAAATTCATCTCTTTGGGTTTAAAGGGACATTTTCTCTAGAAAATTCGAGTTTTTAGTTTGAAAACTCAGCTCTTTTGTGGAAAATGCTTGAATTGAAAATTCAACTCTTTTGGTAGAAAATTAATCTTTTTTGGCTGAAAATTCAACTTTTCTGTTAAAAATTCATCTCTTTTGCTTGAAAGTTAAACTAT
>CAKNYM010051014.1:44063-80336 GCA_932195095.1 Andricus curvator
GGGGGTTAGGCGGGGAAGTAGGAGAAATGAGGCCAGGAAAAGTAGGGGAAATGATTGTAGGGGGATTGAGGGGGGATAATTAGGGGAAGTGAAGGAAAATTATGGGAGGGGGAGTAGGGTATTGAGGTATAATTAGGGTGAGTAGGGGAAGTTAGGGAAGGCGAAGTAAGGTAAATTATGGGAGGGGAAGTTAAGGGAGGAGAATTAGGGGAAGAGAGAGGACATTATGGGAGGTAGAGTAAGGTATGTGAGGGATAATGAGCGTGAGGAGGGAAAGTGAGGGAAGGGGAAATAATAGGAGGGAAAGTGAAGGAAGGAGAATTACGGGAAGTGAGAGGAAATTACGGAAGAAGTGAAGGGTGGATACTTAGGGGAGGTGAGGGAAAATTATGGGAGGAGTGGGCTATTGAGGGATAATGGGGGTTAGTAGGGCAAGTGTGGCAAGGGGAAGTAGGAGAAATGATGGAAGGGAAAGTCAGGGAAGGGGAAGTGGAGGAAATGAGGTCAGGGAAAGTAGGGGAAACGATCAGAGGAGAAGTAGGGAAAGTGCAGGGAAATTATGGGAGTAGGGAAAATTGTGGCGAAATAACGGAGAGAGGAAGTAATAAATGAGGATGAGTAGGTGAGGGGAAGTGACGGCTGGGGAAGGGAAGTATGGGAAGGGGAGTGCCAGGTGGGGAAGTAAGGAAAGGGGAAGGTAGAGGAGGAAGATAGGAGGGGCAAAGGGTGAAGTGAGAGAAGGGGAAATATGATAATATAGGGGTGTATGGGTGGGGGAGGTTTGAACGACTTAATTAACGTCTTAATGCGCTACGAAACCCTTTTCTGTAGACCAATTTTTCATTTAATAAAATAACTTACCGCCATTCGTCCTCTGTCCATTACTAAGACTTTATCACTGTCCATAATAGTATTTAATCGATGAGCAACAGTAAGTACCGTGCAAGAAGCGAATTTGGTTCTGATAGTTTTTTGGATCAAAGCGTCCGTTTGTGGATCTACATTAGCAGTGGCTTCGTCCAACATCAAAATGCGATTATTTCTCAAAATTGCTCTAGCTAAACAAATCAACTGACGTTGGCCGACACTAAAGTTACTTCCTCTATCGGATACTCGACTGTCCAGACCATTTCCGGCTGCAATTGCTTCTTTCAGTTCCACCTGTTGGTAAATTTAGAAATATTAGCATAAACAATTAAATATTATATGGGAATTTTTTTTTTTAAATGGAGAAGCTCATTTTTCTCTCAGGCTTAAGATGGTGTGTATACCTCCGGAAAGGTCACCCAAGAATATTGACTTGATACTTGGCCTAGGGGTTCTTTTTAGACCCTAGTTTAACGCACTAAAAGGATTTTTGGCGCAGATCAATATAAATCAAGTTATTAATAAATTTGACTTTTTTTGAAAATTAGTTTTTTTCAAAATCTTGGAAAAGATTTTCTCTTGGAAAAGGAAAAAAGCATGAGTGATAGGAGGGTGTGTGGGCCATTTGAAATTCCCCCTCCCCCCACTAATGCCGACTTCTTTTCCAAAGTCCCAAAAAACCACGCATCCTAAACTTTTTTGGACACTAATATTACAAGTTTTGAAATGTTTTTGTAACAAAAAATTTGAAAATTTATTTTTGTCATTTTTCTCGAAAAATATTAATTTTAGAAAAAAAGTATAGGTATACAAAAATATGTGTTCTGACGAGATCTACAACTTTTGTGAACAATATTTTTTTCCAAAATCAATATTTTTCGAGATTTTGAAAAAAAAACTAATTTTCAAAAAAAGTCAAATTTAATAATAACTTCATTTATATTGATCTGCGCCAAAAATCCTTTGGTGACCTTTTCGGAAGTATACCCAAAACTAATTTTCAAAAAAAGTCAAAATTATTAATAACTTCATTTATATTGATCTGCACAAAAAAAACTTTTAGTGCGTTCAACTAGGGTCTAAAAGGAACCCCTAAGCCAAGTATCAACTCAATATTCTTGGGTGACCTTTTCGGAAGTATATCCAAGATGGTTACAGCCCAATATGTGAAAGGCAATTTTGTTAGAGTTGGATTTTTTTTCAATACACTCAACTCCCGATATAAGCACACTCAGTTTATGCTATTTCTAGAATTTAAGTCGTCGGCATTTCGGTGATGCTGGGATCGCGGGACCAAAAGAGAGGCGATGCTCAGTCATGCGTAACGAACAGCAGCGTAGCGACAAAGGGAGCAGTGCGCGGGTACTCACGCACGATTGTTGAGTAATATTAGGTGTTCCAATTGGAAATGGTTCATGCGGCCCTGACTGCTCACTTTTGGATTCTTCATTTTTGAAGAATTGCAATTGGAACAATTTAATTTTAAATAAGTATAAATAAGTATGCCAATTTTACAGTTTCACTATTTTAGTATTATCCTAATTTTTAAGAATCGTGTGTACTAAAGGGCATTGCCCGTTCACTGTTTAAATAAAAATAAAAATTCTTAAATTCTGACGATTTTGGAACTCAAAAGTCAAGCTTTCAATAATTCCAAAGTCTCTAAATTGAAATCTTTTTAAATGGAAATCATTAAAATTACAAAATTTTAAATTGTAGATTGTCTAAATTAAAAATTCTCTAATTTTAAAGATTTATAATTTGAAGTTCTACAATTTTGAAAAGTTACAATTGTAAACTTTTCAATTTTAGAAATGTATAAGCAAAAATTCTTAAATTTTGAAGATTTTAGAAATCAAAAGTCAAGTTTTCAATTCTAAATCTTCAAGATTGAAGAAATTTCCAATGTAAATCATCAAAATTGTAGAATTTTGCATTGCAAAAATTAAAACTTACATAATTCTTAATTGTGAATTTTCAAAAACAAAAACTTTTCAACTTTAAAAGATTAAGAATTCTATTATATATTCTATTGCAGAAATGTATAAGCAAAAATTCTTAAATTTGGATGATTTTAGAAATCAAAATTCAAGTTTTCAATTCTAAATCTTCAAGACTAAAGAAATTTCCAATGTAAATCATCAAAATTACAGAATTTTGAATTGCAAAAATTAAAACTTACATAATTCTTAATTGTATATTTTCAAAATTAAAAACTTTTCAACTTTAAAAGATAACAAATTCAGTGTTCCGGAATTTTCAAGAAATACGATTGAAAATTCTTAAATGTTAAAGATGTATCAAAAAAATGTCTTAAATTTAGATGATTTTGATGATTTTCGAAATTTTCAATGCGAAATATTCTGAATTGAATAAAAATATCGAATTAAAATTCTTCAATTTTGAAGATTTGCAATTGAAAAAACTTTAATTTTAAAGATGTATAAATAAAAATTCTTAAATTCTGATAATTTTGGAAATAAAAATTCAAGCTTTCAATAATTCCAAAGTCTCTAAATTGAAATTTTTTAAAATGTAAATCATTAAAATTACAGAATTTTAAATTGTAAGTTATCAAAATTAAAAATTCTCTAATTTTAAAGATTTATAGTTCAAAGTTCTACAATTTTGAAAAGTTACAATTGTAAACTTTTCTATTGTAGAAATGTATAAACAAAAATTCTTAAATTTTGATGACTTTAGAAATCAAAATTCAAGTTTTCAATTCTAAATCTTCAAGATTGAAGAAATTTCCAATGTAAATCATCAAAATTACAGAATTTTGAATTGCAAAAATTAAAACTTACATAATTCTTAATTGTAAATTTTCAAAATTGAAAACTTTTCTAATTTAAAAGATTAACAATTCAATGTTCCGGAATTTTCAAGAGTTACAATTGAAAATTCTTAAATGTTAAAGATGTATAAAAAAATGTCTTCAATTTTCATGATTTGGATGATTTTCGAAATTTTCAATGGCTTAATCTTCTGAATTGAATAAAAATATCGAATTACAAATTATTCAATTTTCCAGATTTATATTTTGAAGGTATGTAATTTGAAACATTTTTTTAAATAGTTCAATTTTGAAGATTTACAATAGATAATTCTTCAATTCTAACGATTTGCAATTTTAAATTCTTTGATTTTGAAAATCTGCAATTGAAAGCACTTTAATTTTAAAGATATATAAATAAAAACTCTTAAATTCTGATAATTTTGGAAATCAAAAGTCAAGTTTTCAATTCTGAATCTTCCAAATTGAAGAAATTTCAAATGTGAATCATCAAAGTTACATAATTTTTAATTGTAAAACTTAAAACTTAGATAATTTTTAATTGTAAATTGTCAAAATTGAAACTGTAGCGCGTAGCGCTGCAGTTTTAATATTGTTTCAATGTTTCAAATATTGTACTATGCCTTTTATTTTAAACCCCCGGTGAAACAGAGGCCACGGGTCACCCTCACTGCTAAAGTATTTAAGTTAGGTCAGGGGAGAGGAAAACTGCAGAAAACCACCTCCCGAGTTCAGCCGGTTCTTCGACAGTCGAATTAAAAGCAGATTCGACCCTACCCATCGAATGCACACACTCATCCTTAATTATTTAACAATTATTTAACTCGTTTAAAAAAATTTTATTAAATATTCATGATTAAAAATTGGTTATTATATGGATTTTCAATTAAAATATACATAAAATAGTAAAATTAAATTACCTCGTCGAGAACCTCCCATAATAATCGATCCGTGAATTCATTGAAGGGATCTAAATTGCGTCTGAGAGTTCCAGAAAAAAGAACTGGATCCTGAGGAATGATAGAAATTTGTCTTCTGAGGTCCTCGAGGCAAATTCTACCTGTGTCTATGTTATCAATTTCAATTACTCCTTCAACTTTAGCAAGACGGAAGAGAGCTGCGATTAAAGACGATTTTCCTGCTCCTGTTCTGCCAACTATACCCACCTAGAAAACAAATTTAAATATTTTTAAATAATCAGAGGATTTCAGAGAACAAGAGCCAAAATGACCTCAAAATAGGGGAAAATAGGGCGATTTTTCACGAAAATAGGAGAATAATAAGGGAACAAATTCTTTAAATAAAATTTTCAACCAAGAATGATTTTCTACCAAAAGACATGAATTTCCAGTAAAAAAGTTGAGATTTCAAGCTAGAAAGTCGAATGCTTTAAAAACCATCGACTTTGAAGCCCAAAAATATGAATTTTCAACAAAAGAGAAAATTATTTTTTACCAAAGAGTTGAGCTTCTAACCAAAAGAGACGAATCTTCAACAAAATAGATGAATTTTCAACCAAGCAAGACTTTTTAACGAAAGATTTCCAACAAAAAATTGAGTTCTCAAGCTAAATAGTCGAATTTTTTAGACAACCGTCGACTGAGAAAACCCAAAAATATAAATTTGCAATGAAAAAATTAATTTTTAACCAAGAAAGATGAATTTTCAACAAAAAAATTGAATTTTCAACAACAAAAAATAATTTTTTACTCAAGAATTGATCTTTTAACGAAAAGAGACGCATCTTCAACAAAATATTTGAATTTTTAACCAAAATGTCGAATTTCAACAGGGTGTCCAGCGATTCTTAGGAACGAAATTCAAGGTATTTTCCAGGTTTTCCAGGTCAAGAAGTCAAGTTTTTCCAGGTCTCCTTTTTTTACATTAAATAATAAAATAAGCGTTTGTTATACATGCAAAGAAATGAGCCATTTCATTTGTTATTGGTCAATAATGTCTAAAGAAGGCAGAACCATAAATCAACAAATTCTTAATTTTTTGCGAACATAAGTCGTCTTTGAAAACCTTGAAATCTTTGAAATCTTTGTGAATTCGTTGAAATCTCTTGAAGTACTTAAAATATTTGTGAAATCTTGAAAATTCTGTGAAATCTTTTGGAATCTTTTCAAATTTTTGTAAAATATTTGAAAACTTTAAAACCTTTGAAATCTATTGACAGTTTTAAAATCTTTATGAAATGTTCCAAATCTTTGGGAATTTTTTGTGAAATTTTTGAAATCTTTGTCAAATCTTTTCAAATATTTGTGAAATTTTTCTTAAATCTTTGTTTGTGAAATCTTTTTTATTCGTTGAAATCAGTGAATTATTTAAAATCTGAGTGAAATCTTTTCAAATCTTCTAAAATGTTTTTAAACCTTTTGAAATCGTCTCAAATCTTAGAAATATTTTAAAATCTTAGAAATCTGGTGTACTGTAAACTTTTTCAAATCTTTGAAATACTTTAAATCGTTGTAATATGTTCAAAGTCCTTTTAAATATTTTAAAATCTTTGAAATATTTTGAAATCTATTTAAATCCTTGAAAATCTGGTGTACACTAAAAAACCGAGTGGTGAAACCCTTGAAAAGTCCGTTATATGACCATGGCTCATTCTAATTCTGAAACTGAATTAACATCGAAATTTTCAACTAATAATTTTTATAATTTGTAAGTTGAATATCACAAAAAAATGTATACTTTAACATTCTATATTAGCGGAGACGAAATTAAAAACTTATAGAATTATTCACAATATCAGGGTGGCAATTCGGCGGACGATTTCAAATTTTCGGTCATTCCCCGGTTTTTCCCGGTCAAGTTTTTCAATTTTCCCGGTCAACTAAAAGCATCATATTCATATTTCCAGAAAAAACGCAAATATTTATTTAAGTTCATGACGTTCATTCTAAATATCCTTTAACACAACAACAGAGAACAACAGAGAAAAAATACTTTAATTTTTTACTAAAAAATATTCACTTTTTACAAAAAATGGAATAGTTAAACTTTCAGTTGAAAAAAATAATTTTTAACCAAAAAAAAACGGATTTACAACAAAATAGTTGAACTTTCAACCAGAGTGATGAATTTTCAAATAAAATTATGAATCTTCAACTGGAATAGTTAAATTTCAAACCAAAAAGATTAATTTTCAACTAAAATGATGAACATTTAAGTGAAACGCTTGATTTTTCAACCAAAAAGATGAATTTTTAAACAAGAAGATTAATTTTCTACCAAAAAACACAAGTTTTCAACAAAATACATGAATTTTTAACGAAATAGTTGAATTTAAATTTAAAGAAGACAAATTTTAAACCAAATAGTTGAATTTTGAACTAAAAAAATAATCATTTTCAACCGAAAATGAAATAGTAACATTTTTAGTTAAAAAAATTAATTTTAACCCAAACATAAGAGTTTTCAACTAAAACAATGAATCTTCAACTGAAATAGTTGAATTTCAAATCAGAAAGATGAATTTTCAACTAAAATTATGAATTTTTAAACAAGAAGATAAATTTTCAAATAAAAAGATTAATTTTCCACCAAAAAATATAATTTTTTAACAAAATACATGCATTTTTAACGAAATAATTGGCTTTTTAATTAAAGAAGACAAAAAAACGAAAAACATCCATAGGAAAAAAAATTTTCAATCAAACAGCTCATTTTTCAATCAAAGAAATGAATTTTTAATTAAAACGATAAATCTTAAAAAAAAAAAAAAAAAATTTAACAAAAGAGTTTAACTTTCAACCAAATAATTTTATTTCCAACCTAAAAGATGAATTTTCAACTGAAAATGATAAATATTTAACTGAAATACTTGAATTTTTAACCGAAAAGAAGAATGTTTAAACAAGAAAAATAACTTTCAAATAAAAAGATAATTTTCTACAAAAAATATCGATTTTTTAACAAAATACATGCAGTTTGAACGAAATAGTTGAAGCTTCAATTAGAAAAGAGAAACTTTCATCCAAATTGTCGAATTTTGAACTTGAAAAGATCAATTTTCAACTAAAAATGGAACAGTTAAATTTTCAGTTAAAGAAATTAATTTTCAACCAAACATGAATAGTTGAATTTTATGCCAAAAAGATGAATTTTCAACCATAAAGATAAACTTTCTACAAAAAAAAAACATTTTCCACAAAGTACATCAATTTTCAAACAAATAGTTTAATTTTTAAATGCAAAATATCAATTTTCAACCAAATAGTTGAATTTTCACAAAAAAAAAAGATAAATTGATTTTTAACAAAGTAGTTACATATTCAACCAGAGAAGAATTTTAAATTAAAATGATGAATCTTCAACTTTTCTAAATTGACAAAAATTATTAAAATAATGAAAACTTGAATTTTGCTACAATCAGAAGTAAATTCCCGGTCATTTCCCGGTCAAGTCGCCACCCTGAATATTAATGACTGTTCATTGCAATCTATAAAATAATTGGTTGAGTCTACAAAAAATGCCTAGAAATCTCTTTATTTATTGCGTAATGAGTAAAAGATAAATAAAAAACTTTTCAGTAGCAAGGTTTCTTCTAAACGAGATGTTTCTTTCATAATAGACTAAAAGATTTAAATTACTTTTCGCATTTCAATACAAAAAACCTGTTTAAACAAAATTTAATTCAAGGTTCTCGTGAAAAATTCAAGGAGATTTCCAGGTTATCAAGGTTCAACAAAAATTCAAGGAGAATTCCTGGTTTTCAAGGTTTTCAAGGTCGCTGGACACCCTGTTTAACCAAAAGCAGCTGCATTTTCAACCAAATAGTTAAATTTTTAAGCCAAAAGGACGATTTTTGTAGAAGACATTAGAATTTTTAACAAAATTTTCTACCAACAAAAATGAATTATCAACAAAAAATATAATATTTGATATTTCCATAAAAAAAACATTTTGTTTTAAATTAAAAACAGTAGAATTCAACCAAAAAGGACGAATTTTCAACAAAATACTTACATTTTCAAACAAATGGTTAAATTTTAAGTTTAAAACATTAGTTTTCTAGAAATAAACGCATTTTTGACGAAATAGTTCAATTTTCAACCAAGTTGTTGATATTTCAACCGAAAAATATTATAATTATACATTAAAAACAGTTGAATTTAAAAAAAAAAAACAAGTTTTGAACAATTCAAATAGTGGAATTTTCAGCGAAAAAATTTAATTTTCAACAAAAACAGAAAGAATTGTACAGAAAATAATTAAATTTTTTACCAAAGAGATGAATTTTTGACCAAAAAACGAGAAATTTTCAACCAACAACAGTTGAATTCAGACAACAGAGACGAATTAAAAAAAATCGAATTGAAAAAAATCGACGAATTTTGAGTTACAAAAATTAATTTTTAAACAAAGGAAACGCATTTTCGACAAGTCGAATTCAAAGAAAAAAGACGAATTTTTCATAAAATAATTTAATTTTTAAACAAAAATCGAGTATTTAAATTTACAGTTAAACAATTTACTTCTTAACAAAAAAATCAAGTTTTCAATCAGATAAGATGCATTTTCAATGACAAATATAATAATTGATATTTCAACAAAAAAAGTTTTTTATTTTTAATCAAAGACAGTTGAATTCAAAGAAAAAAGACGAATTTTCAGTTAAAAAAATTAATTTTCAAACAAAAAGAAAGGTATTTTCAACAGAATATTTAAATTATTGACCAAAGAGATGAATCTTCAAAAAAAAAATGAACTTTGAACAAAGTGGTTCAACTTTCAACAAAAAAGATGAATTCTCAAAAAAAGAAAGTTCTCAACAAAAAGTTGAATTTTTAACCAAATACTTGAATTTTCAATCTACGAAGATAAATTTTCAACCAAACGCTCGAATTTTCGAACAAAAAAGATTAAAGTTCAACTAAAAATAGTTGTATTTTCAACCAAATGGTTGAATTTTGAAGCCCAGTAGACGAAATTTTCAGAAGATAGTTGAATTTTAAATAAAAAAAGGATGATTTTTGTATCCAAAAAGACGAATTTTGAGCAAAGCAGTTAAATTTTCCATTAAAATTGATGAATTCTAAACAAAATATTTGTATTCTGAACCCAATTATTGAATCTTCAACGGAAGAGTAGATTTTTTCACCAAAAGAAATAAATTCTGTACCAAAAATATAATGGCAGACTTTTCAATTAAAAAGAATTAACATTTAAGGAACAATAGTTGGATTTTATTATTGCGTTCTACGAATTCAGTTCGCATTTAATCTTTAAGCATGGACGTGCAGTCTCACAGGCTGCACCACGGTTCTGGTATGTGGGCTTGTCTCCCTCCTGGCCTTTCTCGAGGCTGCTGTTATTAGTACAGTGAAACCTGGATTTAGTGATTCTTGATTTAGTCTTTCCGAGAATTGACGCCGTGCCGCGGGTATGGGGGAGAGGAGCTGCGGGGGAATGTGCGGTGTTCACTCAGGCGTGACAAAGCAGGAGCGTTGCGGTAAGGCGCTGTACCCTAACGGAATACCTCTGTAACTGCGTCATGACGTTGCGTGAGTTCACTCGAAGCACGATGGCGAGTGCGCGCAGACCCGCAGTGGGTCTCCGATGCCTTAGGCCAACTAAAGCCGACGGAACTGATCGGATTATTTCGTGCGATCGAATGACCCTGTCTTTGACCTTGACAATAGCGCCATTTGACACGTGAATATATATCGCGAAGTAGTATTTCGAAGTTATTGGAGCAATGTTAATGAAAAAGAGCAGTGAATATCAATTTATTTTAATCAAAAATGTTACACTACTGTTTAAAATTAATTATTGACTATCAAATTTCTTGTTAATATTTAATTGAAATTGAAACAAAGAAGAAGAATTGAATAGACAGAGAAAGAGAGAGAGAGTATGATTGTTCCGAAACGAAAAGTGTGACCTATCATTGGAACACAATCAGATCGTCTCTGTCTATCTCACATGGTAGAAAGCGAGGTCCGATCGACTTCGAGCATCGGAGTCCCACTATAGTGATTTGTAATCTCAAACCGTCAAGTGTTGACGTAAGAATTGTGAAAGCTGTGTTTTTCGTGGACAGTTAATCCAATATTTATAAAAGTAAGTGATTTTCTGTTAAATAACTTCTTCGTATTTGCGGTTATGAAACAGTATAATGCGTCATGCATTGTCTGCTACGCAAAAGTGTGTGCTTCCCACTTGAAGTGTTTTGCGAGGTGTTCTGCTTATGCATACATAGTTACAAAAAAAGTGATGTGTTTTTGGATGCTGCTGTCTTCGAATTGTTTAATCAAGTGAGAGACAGAGTATCTGGACCGATTATTCAAGACAAAGCTCTCATTTTAAACGAGATGCTCAACGGCCCGCAAATATTTTAAGTACGTAAGCAGGAAACGCATTTAATTTAACGTGTAACACCAAATTTTTTTGCTCATTTCCGTTAAATATTTAGTTTACCCATGTCTCCGTATTAGAAAAACAATTTTCAAAATATTTTTTACCACTTTTTACCACTTTCGGGGACTCTGGATTTATGGACACCGTCAGTCCCAAAACCGACACTAAATCCAGGTTTCACTGTAGCTTTAATTTTATTTGTGCTCTCGTCGAGGTAGGTGGACAACGTATCGTCCTGCGTGCAACTTGTGAGTAATGTCAATCGAAAACTCATAGGCGGTCTGTGAGACCACACGTCCACCGTAGCTTCACAATTTTATATTTCTGTATCAATTTGTTTTCTGGTATTTAAAACGCAAGATGTAACACACAACCAAACTAGATGTTGATGCAGTACACGGAACGTGGCCGTCCCAGAAAAATTTTACGTCCCGATTACCCCTTATTCGAGCAAAAAGTGACGAATTATTATGGACGTATAGACGTGCGGTCTCCCAGACCGCACAATATATACAGCGGTCTGTGAGACCTCAGATCCATGTTAGTGCAAAAATGAAATCACGTCCATACATACACGTCCACTTCTTGAAAACAGGGAAAAAATAAGAGTTCTCTTAAAATGTGGGGGGGGGGGGGGGGGAGAGGGGAATAGGGGAGGCTGGGCGTTAAACGAGAAAATTTATGATTAAAAGAGTTTTAAATACCTTTTCAGTCGGGTATATCACGAGATTAAGGCCTTTCAAAACAGGTGGATCCGACTCAGAATAGCGCATGAAAGTATTGCGAAATCTGATGTATCCTTGACTTGGCCAAGTTTTTGGAGGGGTGACAAAAGATTCGACGAAGCTCTTCCTGCGTTTTTTCTTCGCCATAAGTCCTTTGTCTCTTAAATTAGGTTCTGGAGGCAATTGAGTATATTCCAAAATTCGTTCAACAGACATTAATTGATTGGCAACTTCTGCACTCTGACGCATTCCCCATTGAATCATTCCAGTCATTGACATTACTTGCGTAATTGCCAATCCGACCTTTCCTCCATTTTCGGATGATGCTGTAAACAAATGTTTATATTTAATTATGACGTCACAATGAAAATTTTTGGTGTGGGCATTTCTATTGACGCTACGAAAAAGTTACACAGAACTCTCGGTTTCAGTTCAGTTTTGGGGGTAGCTTGAAAATAGTCTTGGCCACAAATCGGGGGGAACTAAACGTAAACAGTCAAGGCCGCCTGAACCGTTTCCAATCGGAATGCATAATATTGCGCAATATATTCGACTGAGTAATCGCGCACTGCGGTCCTTCCAAAGCGAGAGTCGCAACCACGAAGTACTACAAGGAGACCGCACGCCTGTGGCGGAGATGGTGGTAAACATCCCACAAGCGCGATCGCCGGTCCTCGGATTTTTATTTCTTCCGAGATGAGAGCGCCACATGTGGCAAATTGATAAATTACGATTCCTATAGTAGCAGACGACAATTTAGTTATAAATTTTCTCTGAAGAGGCGCTCTCATCTGGGAAGAAATCTCGCTATGGAGAAAATCGGAGGAAAGGCGATCGCCAAATGGCGCCAGGAGAAATACATGGTGTGCGGTCTCCTTGTAGTACTTCGTGGTCGCAACCGTCTCCCGCCTTGCGCGCTAAGAAACTGCGTGGGCCAGCAGTTCCAGGAAGGCCGAGACCGGGGAGACAGAATCCGAGAGTTGAGTGTACTTTTCCGCACTGCTCAAGAACTGAACACTTTCTGTATGTTACATATACAATTTAAGGTGGCTCAAATGAAAAAAAAGTTTCTTTGATTTGTGGAGGCACTCCCCAGATAGCTTCCATTTGATGAAAAAATAGAAATAAATGAAATACAAAAAACAGGAACATGGGGGAGGGGAATTAGCTGAAATGAGGGAAGGGAAAGTAGGGGAAATAGTTCAAATGAGGGGAAATGGGAGGAACACGGGTCCTGAGGAGAAATGTTGGGGAAAGTAGGAAAAATTAGCGAAATGAGGGGGAGTAGGGAAAGCGAGGGGAAATAAGAGGAAATAAGGGGAGGGAAGTAAGGGAAAATGAGAGTAGGAGAAGTCAGGGGAAATTAGGGAGGCGAAGTAAGGGATGTGAGAGGAAGTAGGCGAAATTATTAGCCATGATGTTGAGTAGGGAAGGAAGGTAGGGGAAGGGGAGTGTTAATTGGGGAAGTAGAGGAGAAAGAAGTTTGCGAGGGGGCGAAGGATGAAGTGAGGGGAGGGGAAGTAGAGGAATGTAGATAAAGTAGGGGAGATCTTAATAGGCTACGAAACCCTTTTTTGTAGACGCGCGGCGCCTACTTTGACTAAATTTTGGGTAACAAAAAGTACGTTCCTTCGCGGTTAAAACCACCCACATACGTGAAAAAATCATGAAATAAAGTATTAAAACATAATTTGTGCATGCCTATCTTTTAACGTGCACAGTCAAGAGTGTCCCATCTTTTCATATGAACACGTAGGACACTTCCAGCTGTGCACATGAAAATTTAGACGTGCACAGATGGGCCGATAAAGACACGACATATTTTTCTCTCTAGGAAAGAGGAGTATCTAACCTCATTTCGTCCACCGAAATTGCTATGTTGACTACTATTACATTGGCAATTACAACTCTTCTATCCAATTTTTAGATGAAGATATTTAGGTTTCTTTGTAGGGAGTTACCCAGGACAAAGATTGCAACAAGGGGTTCACGCTACACCAAAATAGGATTATCTACTTTAGGAAAAATTTAATCCTCTGTTGTTGCAGATCTGAGTTCACAATTCGACTGTTTACCTAACGGTGACCCAATTCCCGGTGTTCCTCGATGCGGACCTTCTTCTTCTTCTTTTGATAAACAGTCTCCAGAAAGGACTATTCTTCCTGCCAGACTTCAGTCTCCAGAAATAGAGCCTCATCTTCGTGCCAGGTCCAGGTCGCCTCCTGGCATGCATAATTCTTTAATCATACGTGGATTTGATTTTGGACAAATAGGATTTATACGCCTTATTCCTAACATCAATACCCACTGGCGATTCGAAATTCGAAGATACACTTTTCATCTCGATAAGCCACTTGAAGTGCGCGGAGCCCATAATATCCTTGCGCACATGCCAACCGAAGAGCGAAAAGTAATAACATCCACTGGTGACGTCTTTGCAATAATGGAAACTAATACAAATCTTCGTGGCATATAATTATATTCTCGTCTTTATTTATATATATATATATATAATCACGATGGAAGACGGGCGGGCATAAACATGGGAAACGGCACGGTTTTCGAATTGTCGCCAGAATTAATTAATGAAACTCCACTAACCAACCATCAGCCAATTCCAAAGCATTTTAGAATAATAAACGTAAGCGGCATTTCTCCACACCTTTAATTATATGATCGCCTTCAGTGCTAAAATTACGGAAAATTCCGTGATACTAGCAATAGTGCTATACTTGACCGGTTAGTTTTACGAAAAATTCCGTAAAACTAGTTAGTGTCAATATGGTTTTTGATCCGATTTTGAATCAAAATGTTAGAAGTAACTGTTAATTACTAATAAAGAGTCAGTGTATTATAGTTCTCAAGGCCTCAATCTTTTTGAATTCCTCAGTGCTGCTTTTTCGGAAACAGATACAAAAATCGCTTTTTGTTCCCTTGCGAAAATATTTTAGGAGGAAAATGATACAGGGGAGAATCGGTTGGTTTGGGAAATTTGAAATTTTTAATTTTTATCGTCAAAAAGGAACACCAATGTCAAAATTGATGTAAAAGTCTTAATACTGTAACACTTGATGATCTAATTTATTTATGGTTAATTGTCAAATTGAAGGCAAACTTAATTTGATTTAATATAAGAATCTTTTGAAATCTCTTAAAATTCTTTGAAATCCCGTAAAATCATCGAAACCCATATAAACATATTTAAATTCCGTTAAAATATGTACTTTTAAATCTTATGAAATCGATTCAAATCTCTTCAAATCTTCGAAGTGCCATGAAACTCCCCTTTTATTCTTCAAAATTCGTAAAAATACTTCAGTATCACGTGGATTCCTTTAAAATCCTTTGAAATCTCGTTAGTTATTTTGAAATATTTCGAAATCTCTTAAAATCCCTTAAATTCTCTTGAAATCCGCAAAAATCGCTCTTTATTCCGACAAATACCTTAAAATCCGTCTGAAATTCTGCTAGGATATTTCTTCGAACTCTTCAAATCTTTTCAAATTATTTGAAATTTATGAAGCTTCAATTAAAGCTTGATATCTTTTGAAATTTCTTGAGATCTCATGAAATACCTAAAATACTTTGGAAATGTCGTTAAATTTCGTGAAAACTTTGTAATTCTTTAAAAGACTTTCGAAGAAGACTTAGACTTAGATCTAAATTAATACAATTGTCTGGTGTTTTATCTCTCATTTGATCATTAACCTCTTATCACATTAAAATATAAAATCTATATTAAGGTGATAATGTCTTAATACAATTATAATGAAATTTAAATATCTCAGATAGACAATCTTGTCGCCTATAATCTATGAGGTAACGACTGTAGGATATATGTATTACATAGTCTAATGAAGCACTAGAATATTCATTACCCAGATAACAATGCATGCGGACGCACATGGGCGCATGGCGTGCAAGCTCGATGTGTCGGCAACAATGCAAGCACAGTGACAGCACGTTCTGAGGATAATAAGTAATTCCGCATAGTGCCCGCACACAAAGCGCATTATTAATAAAAACATAATATAGCAATTGTGTAAAAATAAAACTCTGATCTCAAAGGGATTTTAAAAAACACTAAAATTTTGAATCCTTCAGTTAATTACTTTCAGTGGTTCAGACTTGAAATAAAATCTTCAAAGATAGGTTTCTAAATGTCACAACGTTTCTATTCAAATTCTTCGCAATACAAAAATTCAATATATCTTCTTCACTATTTTTTACTATATTTACTATATTCAGATTTAAAATGATCGAAAACAAGTTTTTCAAGCGCACATTTTTAATCGTTCTACTTCTGAGATTTAAGTTCTTAAATCTTAGAAGTAGAACGATTAAAAATATGCAACTTGAAAAACAATTGAAAGTAATTAACTGGAAGATTCAAAAGTATAGTGTTCTTTAAAATCCCTTTGTTTTTTAAAAAAGTGTTGAATAAACGTTCTGTGTTGAATAATTTAAATTGTTGGGAATAAAAAAATATTTTCAGATCAATATATATTTCTCGCTAATACATTATTTAAGAGGTAGCAGGAATAATTTTGTGTGTGTCGCTTTTGGAATAAACACCTGTTGCATCATCAGTTGTGAAAGAACAACTTTCAACACAGGAGTCTCTTCTTAAAAACGTCATACAATGTTTCCTGTTACTTATGTTATTTTTAACATCTTGTTTTCAATAATTATGATTCAAAACACGTGCATGCTAGCACGACGCTGGCACGCACGTGCTGACACGCGTGCGGCGCATTTGCGACGCATATGAGGACACATATGTCTGCACTCTTGCCCTCACATCGTGCCGATCGGTCGACACGCGTGCAAACACCATGCGGGCAAGGTGTGAGCAAATTGTTATCTGGGTAGTCACGTTGTTATCCAAATTTTTCATTATTATATTAATTAGTTATTCCTCTAATTAGAAAAGATGAGGATTGTTCATACACTTGTTTTATCCTGGGCGGTTATCCTCTATTCTATTGGCGGATATAATGATGTAATATATATTTAATTTCAAGTATATATTTTTATTTTAAGATATACGCAAATAAAATTTGTGCGATTCAATCTCGATTCTATCCCAATTCCTATTTTCTTCCAAAAAACTTCATACAAATTTCAAAACCGGAAAGTGCTCACATGAAATCCTTGAAAATCCTTAGAAATTTCGTAAATTATTTTGAAATATTTTGAAATCTCTTAAAATCGCTTGAAACTCGCGGAAATAGCTCTTAATTCCTTAAGAGCACTCAAAATCTGTCTGACATTGTTCTGGGTAATTCTTCAAAACTCTTGAAATGTTTTAAAATCATTTGAAATCCGTGAAGTTTCTCGTAATCTTTGATGTGCCCTAAAAATTTCGTAATTCCTTAAAATCTTTGGAAATTTCTTGAGATCTCATGAAATCCCTAAAAAGCTTCGGGAACCTCGTAAAATGCATTAACGGTTAAAATAATTTATATATGTTTGATAATTATATTGAGTAAAAAGTATAAAATCTCCTTTAAAAAAAGGATGAGAGGCGGGATCATAAAAATCTTGCGAATCCTTGTAAGACATTTTTTAAAATATAATTGAAACTGAATTTCATATTAGAATATTCTTTCAAATTCCATCGAATTTGTCTTCAATTATTTTAAAGATTAGATGCATTTTAAAGCATCTTATTCAAAATTTCAATCGCATGGATTTACAATTAAATTAAAACATTTATCTGGTGTTTTCGTAAAATATAAAATCTATATTAAAGTGATAATGTCGCCATGATAACGAATTTAAATAAGGTGAGAAATGAACATAGAAGTTTCGAAACTTTTACAACCTTAATCATCAGATTAAACAGTAATCACTGATGTTTAAGTAAAATGAACTGACGAAAATTAACAAGCGACGAAAACATTGAAGTGCGTATGGTCGTAAAAAAATGTAAGAATCCGAGACCGTATTTTTGAAAGTTAGAAGTCTAACAAAACCATAATTTATGTGTTTTTGTGGAGTAATCTGAAACTAAATTAAAATTGTGAAGCTTGGAATTTTTCTCAAATGAAACTCAATTTTGAAAAATCTCATGTTCCAAGCGTGCCCGACCACTGATAATTATTATATAATCTGATGAGTAAATTTGTACCAGTTTTGAAACGTCTATGTCTAATCTTCACTTATTTAATCTCGTTATCATGGCGCAATAAAACACACTTGTCTGGAAGTTATCGTAGACTATTGTTGCCACTTTCATGTATATAATCCAATGAAGAACTAGAATATTCATTTGCTACGTTATTAATCTAAATATTCATTGATATATTAATCACTTTTTCCTCTAATTAGAAAAAATGAGGATTGTCTATACTATGGTCTTATCCTTGGCGGTTATCCTCAATTCTATTGGTAAATATAATGTGCGATTTAATTTAGATTCTATCCCATCTGCTATTTTTTAAAAACATTATTTGAGTTTGTCCTATATATGTACGAATTTAATCCGAATTCATTCCGGGGGAATACAGCATATGTGTGCTTTAAAGAACGGTATTCGAAAAGTATCCCTATTAATACGGAATTCCTACAAATTTCAAAACCGGAAAGTGATTTGAGTTAAACTGGAAGCGAAAATTTGTTCTATGTCCATTCACAATTTCTAACGTAGCTGTAAACTTTTTGCAACGTTTTTATCCAATTTTAAGATAAAAAAAGCTTGAGGTTTCTCTGTGAGAAGTTTCCCAGGGCAAAAGGCCATCAATGCCTTCAAACTTGCCTTACAATATTGCCACAAGGGGTTCATCATTTACCATGCAACATACGATTTCTACCGTAAGAAAAATTTAATCCTCTGTTTCTTGTTGCAGAATTGACTTCACAGTTTGACTGTTTACCTAATGGCGACCCTATTCCTGGTGTTTCTCGTTCCGGACCTTCTTATTTTCTTGACAGAGAACATTCTCCTGAAAGGCCTGTTTCTACTGCTAACCCTTCTCTTCGTGTCAGGTCCAAGTCTCCTCCTGCCAGGTCTGCTCCTGCAGAGCCTGCTCTTCGTGGCAGGTCCACAACTCCTCGTGCCTCGTCCAGACCCCCTCGTCCTTGGCATCTTCCTTCTCTCATATTTGGATATAGACTTGAAGAAATGGGACTTCTTCGGCTTGTTCCCAACACCAATCCGCAACGGCGATTCGAAATTCGAAGATACACTTTTCCTGCTAATAAACCAATTCAATTGCGCGGAGTAGGACGTTATATCTTTAAGCCAATACCAACCGAAGAACGAATCGTTTTAACAACAGCCACTGGTGACGTCGTTGCAATAATGGAAAGTAATACAAAGCTTCGTGGAATATATAATTACGATGGAAAACGGGCAGGCATTAACATGGAAAGCGGCACAGTTTTCGAATTGACCTCAGAATTAGCCAATGAAACTCCATTAAGTACCACTCACGTAATCTCAAAGAATTTTAGAATAATAAATGTACATAACATTCCTCCAGACCAATAATTCATTTGAAAAAATGTAAGGTTACGGAAAATTCCGTATATTAGTCAGTGCCAATATTGTTTTTGATGCGAAGTCAGATCAAAATGTTAGAAGTAACTAGTGATTACAAATAAAGAGTCAGTGTATTATGGTTCTTAAGGCTTCAATCTTTTGTGAATTCCTCTCTTTCTTTTTCGGAGCAGATTAAAAATTCGTCAAAAGGGAAGACAAATTTCAAAGTTGATGTACACTTCTCAACACTTGATGATCTTATTTATTTATTTTAAACAGGCCGAAGTTGAATGTTACTACAATGAAATTAGGTTAAGAAGAGTAGTTGCTTTTTAACTTTTCTTAACTTTTTAATTTTATTATACCTTTTCTAAGGCTCATTTATGATATTTTAGTCACAACAAATATTTTCACCCACATAATGCAATTTTTCAAAAATATTTTTTCAGAGGCCATTTCGTATGTAATTCAAATTACTCAATGACCTTCTAACGGCGCCCAGATAACAAACGTGCGACGCATTGAACCCGCTCGTCATGCGAGGCACGTCGTGCGTGCGAAAATGCATTAATTTTGCCAACACGTGCCTCGTTCAAGTGATGGGCACCAGAGTGCGAACAGAATGCGTCGCATTTCGCTGTCACGCATGCAGTCACGCAGTGTTGATATTATGCGATGCACATCGTGTAGGCACGGTGATGGCCGGGGATGACGTAAATTTACGGAAATTTAAAATGATCAAAATTAAAAATTAACGCAATATTAAAAATATTAAAAAACTAATTATTGAACCGGGCTTAACATGTTTTGGTCCAAGCGCAATGGTGTTTCACCGCTTTTGAAAATTCTTGTGAACTTTAATTTTTGGAAATTGAATTTAATGAATAATATCAAAAAATATTTGTTAAATAATAATTTTATCATTTTCAGGGACCGTTTGCTCTCAGACCAAAAAATTGTGTACCCTCTTCTACCATGCGGCGGTTCAATTATAAATACAAAATTTGTAGATACATTAAGTTTTGAAAAAATGTTAATTGATGAAATCACTTAAGCATAATTTTTATCATTATATATAAAAATATATATAATCGTTTAAATAATATCAATAATAATATAAGTTTAAAATGTACTGAGCGAAATATTTATTGAAATATATAATCATTTTCAAAAAGCGCGCGATGGCAGTATATCAACGATACGCGTAGTAAATTCAATCGCTAAACGCTCGCTTGACTAGTGCGTAATGTGTCATTTTTCCTCCATTTGCAAAGAAGAAGCCATTGTTTTTCCTGCTCCCGGCGTCTCATTATTGTGTCCAGTTTTATGCGTTTTATCAAATATATCGCAATATAATCCATAATTGAATTCTTGGATTTTAAGTTATTGTGGATTTTTTTGTTCGTTAAGCTTTTCGAATAATTTTGCCAAAGTTTGAGACTGGAGCAAACTTTATTATAATATTCTTTTACGAATTGCGTTTAACTTTACCAAAGATTTGCGATAAGTGAGTTATATGTAGATCCACGACTTTAATAAAATAATAAAGGATATAAAATCCATTTTCCACTTGTTATTTTACATTTAAAAACAATTAAATTAATTATTTATTAACCCTCCCATTAGATCTTCACTTCGTGCGTGCAATCTGCCCGCACGCATTGTGACTGCACGACGTGCGACCCATGTGTGCATCAATTGATGTCGCAGCTGTGTGATCATATGCATCTACGACGTGCGGGGTAACCCGCACGAATAGCAGCACAATGCGCGCATCGTGCGTGCACAATTGTTATCTGGGCAATTTTAACGTAGAATCATAAGAGCAACAATTTAAATATTCATCTCTCTGTTTTTATTGAGTCTTTTGCAAGTTACGGAAAGAATACTAGGTAGATACTATAAGAATACGCTGTAGCGTATCCGTTCCGTTCGCCCGTCCTGCTAGGGAATTTTTATAAAAAAAAAGCTTATCTTGTTTTAATTGCCGCACCTGGAATGTATTACTTTTAGAGAAATACATCACTCAGATCTTGAAATAATTAAAAAAAAAAATATTTAGGGGTCTCACAGGCCTATTTTTGCAAAGCAAAATGCTTATTTTAATTTCCGCTGTTAAAGGATGACTATACTTTGCCATATCTGGTTTGTATTTCTTTTAGCGAAATAAATCACTTGGATTTTTGACAAAATTAAAGAAAATATCTGAGTGTCTAGCATGCCTAATTAAAAATATATTTGTTAAATCCTATCAAAAATGTGGGTGATGAATTTCACTGAATGTGTTTATGTGTTACAAAAATAGATTTTCATACTCACGATCGCTACTAATCAAAAAGCTGAACGTGACGAGAGTGGTAAAAATGAATGTGAAGATATCCAAGGAAAATCCAAAAGCAGAACTCGTCACTATAAACATAAACCAAGAAGAAGTGTGCAGGTCCTGGAATTTGTCGAATTCTTGTTTGAGAATATCTTGTGCCCCAAAGGCTCTGATTGTCGTGAGTCCATTGAGAGTTGCATTCAGATGAGTAAATACCGGCGATCGAGCTAAAAAAAGAAAATTGAGCATAAGAAATAAAAAATAAAAATTAGATGCAAATTAGACACAGGGTTTATTTTAGGAAACGCGTAAGGCCCTGGAAATCATCGGTGAATCGGACTTCATAAACTGAAGCCAAACGGAGGAAGTACTATGCCTAGTTTTTTGTATACCGGTAAAGGTCGCTTTTTCGGAGAACATTCCATTTTTTATGTTAGAATCGAAAAAAGGAACCTTATTAGCGGCATCACGATAACACCACCATCACAGTAGTGGATCATTATACTATTGATCATGGTATTGTTCATGATAGTTTTTCGTTTTGTCGTTACCCAGATAACAATCGTGCGAGGCACGTTACCCGCACGGCATGCGAGGCACGCCGTGCCTGCAGGGTGCGAGGCATATGAGTCGCACTTCGTGAGATGTATTATTTATAGCATGAATACATACGTGAGAAGCGTAGTATTCAATATTAATAATTATTATTACTATAATTTCAACTATAATTATTGTTAAAATGGTTTCTTCATAAAAATTGAAACGTTCTCAATTTTATCGAAGGCATAAATTAGGAAATTTGTATTAATAACATTTGAATTTGAGATAGAGGGAGCATATCCTATGTGAAAACTAAAATGTTGATTGATTTGGTCTTGATTTCATATTGACCCTAAGTGATAAATTTAATATATTTTTACATAATTTGCAGGGCTCGGAACGGGTTACTTTTTAGTAATTTAGTTATTTTTTTGATCCGCGGTTACTAAAAAGATACTTATTTTATGATAAGGTTACTTTTGGTTACATTTTTTGCCCGAAATAACGAAACGAATTAATTCATTAATCGTATTATTTAAAAACTTGTGAAAAATGTAAAAAATGTAAAAATTCAAATTTTTTAAGTAAATTTGGCACTTTAGAGCCAGGAAAATTAGGGAATAACAATAAAATAATAATTTGTTCATATGTAAAATGTATAAAAAGGGCTATCAATTGAATTATTATGAATCCCCATAAAAATTGCAATTTAGCTAAAATTGTTAGTTTTTAATTTAAAATTTATATCTTTTTTGTTGAAATATCGTACCATGTATTATATTTTTTGATGAGAATTTATCTTCTTTGGTTGAAATTCGGTTAAAAGTTTAACAATTTTTGTTAAAACTTTATTTTGTTGTTGAAAATTCATCATTTCAGTTGAAAATTCGTCTTTTTTCGTAGAAAATTAATCTTCTTGATTAAAAATCACCCTTTTTTTTAAAAATACATGATTTGTTTTGAAAATTCATCTTTTTGGTCAGAAATGTACTTATTTTGTTGTAAATTCGTCTTTTGCTGTTGAAGATTCCCCTGTTTTCGTAGAAAATTCAACTATTTGGTTGACAGATAACTTTTTTGTCAAAAATCCATATTTACTGGTGGAAAATTCAACTGTTTCGTAAAAATTGGCCTTTTTTGCTTAAAAACGCGACAACTTGATTGAAAAATAACCTATTTTGTTGAAAAATCATCTTTATTGAATTAATTCTACTGTTTTTTATATTAAATTAAAATATTTTTGGTTATTATATCAACCATTACATTTTTCGTTACCAATTCAGAAAAAATTCAAACATTTTGTTAAAAAATGAACTACTTTCTTAAACATACATCAATTCCGAGCCCTGATAATTTGGTGAAAAATGATATTCATGAAGGAACAATAAGCGAGTTGGAGAAAATAATAGAAGATTCTCATTGTGGAGAAAAAAGGATAAGTTTGCCAAAGTTTTTCAAAAGCTACAAAGCTTTCATTTTATAGAAGAAGAGAAAAGTAATTTTATATTTTAGACTTTACAAAGCTTGAATAATAATTCGTTTGAATAGAAATGCGTACTATTTCAGAAAAAAAATGAAACAATTGTTTAGACAAACCTTTATGCATCTTGGTGGACGATATTTTGAATTTAATTTTAAAATACATTGTTGATATATAAAAATAGTTTCGTTGCCAAAGTTTTTTTCAAATTAATGATAATTTTAAGGTTTTGCTAAGCGCGTAATGTTCGCATTATTAGAGATACTTTAAAAATCCAGATCAGAAGAATGTAAATGATAACCTCACTATGTCTTAAAATTCAGTCTCAAAGATATAAGTTGGAAAAATTAATTTACATGACATTTTGTACAAAAATAATCACTTTGCTTGAATTTGAATAAAAACTTTCTATGAAATTAATTTGTTTTCAATTTTACAAGTAACAATATCATTTAAATATGAAAATTATCCTTTTCAATGCAATCGCATTTTGCCCGCACGAAGTGCGAGCGATATGACCCTCAATTGAGTACGCATCTGCGTGATCAGGTGCGCGCACGTCATGCGGGTTTATCCGCACGCGTGCCTCCACCATGCGCGCATCGTGCGCACATTTTGTTATCTGGGTAGGTTCGCCCAACATCAGAACCGAAGAGATTTTTTTCCTCCGACATGGTCGGTGAAAAGTATGGAGGGTCTCGAAAGCAAAAAACCGATGTAGACAAATATCATTACTGCGATGGTGGTATTGTCGTGGTGCGGATGTCATATTTCAGAATTAAATATGCGAAATGAAGCAAAAAACTTACTCATTCCCTCCAAACGTTTAACGTTTTTGCTGGTTCTGAGGTACACTTTTCGAATCCAATAAAATACAGCACCCAGTATCACAATCGGAATCACATAAAAATAATTGACAATACAGGTGACGATCAGAGTCCCACACATCATCATGACAATTTGACCAGCATCGAGTGTCGCTTTTGGCAATAATTCGTCTATCGCACTCATATCTTTGGAAAATCTATTCAAGATTCTTCCACTAGGATTTGTATCAAAAAACCTCATTCCTGTTCTAATTAAGGCTCCGAACACCATATCGTGTAAACGTTGACTTGCTCTCATACAGAGAGCATAAAAGGCAAAAGATCTTGTTATGCCAATAAAAAAAATAGAAGCGACTATCCCCGTATAGATGTAAATATAGGTTTCTTGTGACCAAGGTTGGACGCTGAAAAGTCCGGTGTTTGTTATGTTCTTGGACATGTTCATGGATGTGAAGTATCGAGATTCTTCTGCTGTCGTCCTGAAATTTATTATAACTGTAGAAATGTCTCCCCAATATATATTTATATTTGCGCACAATGCAGTTAATACATTTTTACATTTGTGAATGTAATATAACTAAACTTTACAATTACGCTAAAAAAATTGACAAAAAATTGTACTTTCATGACCATATTATTAACTAAGAAATTTTTTGATTACTGCAAATGGGATCAAATATAGTAGACTTTTCAACTGCTTGATCTAAAAATAATCGAATTAAGACCAATACTTACAGAAAAGGAACATAAAGATCGTTGAGACTAGCAGCGAGTTGCGTCACAACAAAAAGGACCAGAACCAGAAAGGCGAATATCAAATTGCCGCCAGCCCTGAAATAATTCAAAAAAATTGAACCCTTCACTGTTCCTCGTGAAGTTCCTTCAACTAATCCATCCACATTTTCAAGATCATTCTCATCTTCTTCACCGTCAGTATCGCCACCACCTTCCGGAGTTTTACTCTATTAAAATAAATAAAAAAACGCTTAAAAAATTCGACTCGCTTTAATATTATGAAAAGTGTGAAAAATGATATTCACTTTCGGCGACTTACTCGATTACTTGAAGTAGAAAACTGCCTCTTAAACGTCGACCTTTCAATCGAAGAATCTTCGCCACCTTCAGGATTAGTTTCAGCAGCAATGAGGCTCACATATTCAGGATGATGGTGCAAAAGTTGTTGATAAGTTTTATACAATTCAATATTTCCTTGATCAAGAAGAATAATCGCATCGACTCCTTTAATATACTGAAGCTGATGAGTAGCCAGAATTCGAGTCTTTCCAGCTAGATAATGTTTGATGCACTCATCAAATAAATGTTTACCCACATGGGCATCAACCTAAAAGAAAAGAAAATTGGTCAAAGTAGGCGAAATGAGTCCACAAAAAAGGATTTTGTAACCTATTTAGTATACAGTAGACTCTTACAAAGCACCTTCCTTTCACCAAGTGCCTCTCCCTTCCCTGGTAGAAGTAAAAAGATTGAAAAAGATAGAAACTTTGGGATAGGAAAAGATAGAACTATTCTATCTCTCTCAATGGGTCACTTTGCATCCCTAAAACGCTATCTTTTCTTATCCGTAATCTCAATAACTTTCTATCTTTTTCTCTATCCTTCATCACGAAGGACTCTTATCTTTTTCGATCCATTAGTCTATCTATCTATTACGAATTTCAATCTTTTCCAATCTCTTTCTCTATTCTTCGTGACCGAGGCCTCTTATTTTTTTCTATCCCTTAGTCTATCTATCTATTACTAATTTCAATCTTTTTCAGTCTCTTTCTGTATCCTTCGTGAGAGAGGACTCTTATCTTCTTCTATCCCTCAAAATTGGGGAGACCACGAAAAGTTACAAAATTCATTAAAAAAATTAATTTGACTTTGACCACGTATCAGAAAGACAACATGACGTCCATGCTTATATACCTACATAATTAAAATTAATTTCTCTATCTTACAGTCGACAACTGTGACGAACTTGTAAGAAAACGGTTTGCTCTACTTATAGGCCCGAAGACTGATTTCACTTGTTGGTTACTTTTACCCTCATCCACCTAGCGTCCCCTGCTGGAATTAAAAAGATATAGATCCTATCTTTTTGAATAATTTTTTCATCTTTATCATCGAAATAGATAGAGAAAATGTATCCCATTCTATCTCTTTGTCAATCTAAATTTGCGTCTATCTTTTTCAATCCTCTCTTTTCTATCTCATCCTATACTTTATCTATCCACGTCGACCTTTTTCTATCTCTCTGTCAATCTAAACTCCTGTTATCTTTTTCTATCTCCTTTTCCCTATCTCTTCTTATCCTCGATCTATCCGCGTCAATCTTTTTCTATCTTTTTGTCTATATAAATTCACGTTTTTCTTTTCCAATTTCCTTTTCTCTATCCCATCCTACCCTGCTTCTATCGACGTCAATCTTTTTCTATCTTTTTGTCTATATAAATTCACGTCTTTCTTTTCCAATCTCCTTTTTTCTATCTCATCCTATCCTCCTTCTATCAACGTCAATATTTTTTTATCTCTCAATCAATCTAAACTCCCTTTATCTTTTTCAATCTCCTTTTCCCTATCTCTTCTTATCCTCAATCTATCCGCGTCAATCTTTTTCTATCCCTTAGTCTATCTATCTATTACGAATTTTAATCTTTTTCAATCTCTTTTTCTATCCTTCGTGACCGAAGACTCTTATCTTTATCTATCCCTTAGTCTATCTATCTATTACTAATTTCAATCTTTTCCAATCTCTTTCTGTATCCTTCGTGACCGAGGACTCTTGTCTTTTTCTATCCCTCGAAATTGGGGAGTCCACGTATCAGAAAGACAACATGATGTCCATGCTTATATACCTACATAATTAAAATTAATTTCTCTATCTCACAGTCGACAACTGTGACAAACTTGTAAGAAAACGGTTTGCTAGGCCTCTCCTTATAGGCCCGAAGATTGATTTCACTTGTTTGTTACTTTTACCCTCAGCCACCTAGCGTCCCCTGCTGGAATTAAAAAGATATAGATCCTATCTTTTTGAATAATTTTGAATCTTTATGATAGAAAGAGATAGAGAGAATATATCCCATTCTATCTCTTCGTCAATATAAATTCACGTCTATCTTTTTCAAGACCGTCTTTTCTATCTCATCCTATCCATTATTTATCCATACCAACCTTTTTTATCTCACTGTCAATCTAAATTCCCGTCTATCTTTCTCAATCTCCTTTTCTTTATTTCATCCTCTTCTACTTTTATCAACGCCAATCTCTTTCTATCTATTTTTCAATCTGAATTCACGTCTATCTTTTTCAATACCCTCTTCTCTATCTCATCCTATCCTTCATCTATCCACGTCAATATTTTTCTATCCCTAAATCAATCTACATATCCATCTATCTTTTTCAATATCCTCTTCCCTATCTCATTGTATCACACATCTATCAACGTCAATCTTTTTCTATCTATTTTTCAATCTAAATTCACGTTTATCTTTTACAATACCCTCTTCTCTGTCTCACCTTTTCCTTTGTCTACCCACATCAATCTTTTTCTATCCATTTGTCAATCTAAATTCACGTCTATCTTTTTCAATATCCTTTTCCCTATCTCATTGTATCATACATCTATCAACGTCAATCTTTTTCTTTCTATTTTTCAATCTGAATTTATGGCTATCTTCTTCCATACCCTCTTCTCTATCTCATCCTATCCTTTATCTATCCACGTCAATATTTTTCTATCTCTGAATTAATCTAAATTTCCATCTATCTTTTTCAATTCCTCTTCCCTATCTCACTGTATCATACATCTATCAACGTCTATCTTTCTCTATCTATTTTACGATATGAATTCACGTCTATCTTTTTCTTTACCCTTTTCTCTATCTTTTCTCTAGATAGGGAAAAGGAGATTGAAAAAGATAACGGTAGTTTAGATTGATAGAGAAATAGAAAAATATTGACGTTGATAGAAGCAGGATAGGATGAGATAGAAAAAAGGAGATTGGAAAAGAAAGACGTGAATTTATATAGACAAAAAGATAGAAAAAGATTGACGTTGATAGAAGCAGGATAGGGTGAGATAGAGAAAAGATTGACGCGGATAGATCGAGAATAAGAAGAGATAGGGAAAAGGAGATTGAAAAAGATAACAGGAGTTTAGATTGATAGAGAGATAGAAAAAGATTGACGTGGATAGATAAAGTATAGGATGAACTAGAAAAGAGAGGATTGAAAAAGATAGACGCGAATTTAGATTGATAAAGAGATAGAATGGGATATATTTTCTCTATCTATTTCGATCATAAAGATTCAAAATGATTGAAAAGGATAGGATCTCTATCTTTTTACTTCCAGCAGGGTTCAGGCGTTTATTTACACTCCTTGCGATATTCATATTACAGGTTCAAATCCGGGCTGAGGCAGATTTTTTGGTGTTCTTAAAAAATGATTTGTTTAAAGTAATCGTTTTAACGAATCAAAATTTGTATTAATTATAAATGGACGCTATCATTTTTAATTGTATCATTTTTTTAAGTTGAACACTTTTTTAATTAGAAGCTAAATTATTTTAATTTCAAGTCGTTGCAAATTAATAATTGTTCAATTGTTATTTATGCATCAAAATTTGTTTTAAAATATTTTAAAACATTCTCTTAAAACTAGATTTAAAAAAAAAATCACTTTGAATTTTCCCAGGAACATTAAAAAAAATTTTATTCTTTTGAACCTTTCAAAATCCTTGAAAATCTATATAATTTTATTTCAAAATCTTCAAAAATCTACATTTTATTTTACATTCTTTGGAATCTTTACAAATTTTAAATTATTTTTGAAAATGTTTCAAAACTTCTGAATATCTTTTAAAATGATTCGATTTTTCCTATAACTTTTAATAAATCCTGCGAAATGAAAAAAATTGCCTTAAAATTTTCCTGATTATCATTTTTACAGGTTTGGAAATCTTTTTACATATTCGCTTGAAATTAATTTTTCAAAATGAAAAATCATTTTTAATTTTTCAAGGAATCTTAATAATTTTTTTAAAAATTATGTTGAAATCTTTCAAAATGCTTGAAAAGCTTCTAAATTTTTCGTTTGAAATCTTCAAAAATCAACATTTTGTTTCACTTTTTTGACATCTTTTCAATTTTTAAATTATTTTTGAATTTATTTAAAACTTCTAAATATCTCTTAAACTTATTCCAATTTGTTTTCGAATTTATAACTGCTCAATTATTATTTATTGATCAACATTTGCTTTTGTTTTGAAATATTCTTAAATATTCTGTTAAAATTAATTTTTCGATATAAATATCATTTTAAATTCTTCTAGGAATTTAAAGACAATTTTTGTATCATCGTAAAACCTTTCAAAATCCTTAAAATCTTTATTAATAATAATTACATTATTTAAATTTCGCGGGAAAATGTATCGTTTCAAATTGGAAAGGGCGCTAAATTTAAATAATAAAAGAAGTCAAAGTAATGATATTACTTGCATTAAACAGTGCCTTATTCAGGGTTGCTACAATATCCCAATTTTTAAATTTTTCGAGATATAAATTTAACCATGCACCTATAAGATTAATAATGTTGATGCAAAAAATTTTGTTTCTATATGTATTTTAAACACTTTTTAGTTATGTTTTCAAGTAAAAAAAAAAAATTTTTCAACTAAAGAAATGAATTTTTAACTAAAATAATGATGATGTTCAACAAAAAAAAACGAATTTTCAACAAAATAGTGTTTTTTCATAAAAAATGATTTTTTAACCAACAATAAAAGAATTAAATTTTCAGTTTTAACAACCAATTTTCAACCAAAAAAATTAATTCTCAACAAAATAATTCAATTTCAGACCCAAAAGATGAATTTTCTACCAAAAAAGATAGTTTGAATAAAATATATAAATTTTCAACTAAAAAAGATCAATTTACAAACCAAGAATATAATAGTTCAATTTGCAGTTAGAAAAGTAAATTTTAAACAAAAAAATGAGTTTTCAGCAAAGTTAATTAATTTTCATCTAAAAATGTAAATTTTTAAGCAAAAATGGAACAGTTACATCTTCAATTAAAAAAATTAATTTTCAACTAAAAAAAAACGAATTTTCAACCAAAAATATGAATTTTTGACCAAATAGTGGAATTTTTAACCCAAAACATGAATTTTCTATCAACAACAAAAAAGAATTTTCAACTAAATAGTTTTTTTTTCAACCAAAGAAATGAATTCTTAAGAAAAAATGGAATTGTTAAATTTCTACGAAACAGATCGAAAAGGTAAATTTTCCACAAAAAATGGAATAGTTAAAGTGAATTTTTAACTAAAATGATCAATTTTCTACCAAAATTAAAATAGTTAAATTTTCAGTTACTAAAATAATTATTCAACCAAAAAAGAAACAAATTTTCAAAAAAATAGTTAAATTTTGAACCGAAGAAATAAATTTTCAACTAAAAAGATGAAGTGTCAATTAATGAACTCTTCTACCAAAAAAAGACGGATTTTAAAAAAAGAGTTGAATTTTCAACTAAAACTGATAAATCAACTAAAAATAGAGTAGTTAAATTTTCAGTAAAAAAATTAATTTTCAAGAAAATTAAAATAAATTTTCAACGAAATAGTATAATTTTCAATTAAGAACGATAAATTTCTATCAAAAAAGATAAATTTTCGACAAAAAATGGAACAGTTACATTTTTAGTTCAAATTCATTCTAAATAAGAAAAAACTCATTTTTAACCAAAAAGATAAATTTTCGACCGATAAGATGAATTTTCTATCAAAATAGATGAATTTATAACAAAGTACACGAATTTTCAACCAAATATTTGAATTTGTAAAGGAATTTTCAACTAAAAAATGAATTTCTAACAAAATAGTTTACTTTTTGACCAAACAGGATACATTTTAACAAAGTTGTTTAATTTTCAGCCAAATAGTTAAATTATCAACCGGAAACATGCAGTTTTAACCAAGAAGAATCATTTTCTATAAAAAAAAAATAATTTTCAACAAAATACGTAAATTTTCAATAAAATACGTAAATTTTCAATAAAATACGTGAATTTTTGACAAATTGTTTCAAATCCAACTAAGTGGTTAAATTTTCAACCAAAAAATAAGAATTTTTAACGAAAAACGTGATATCTGATATTTCAACCAAAATAGATTTTAGTTTTATACCAAAAATAGTTGGATTCAACAAAAAAAGATGAATTTTCAAGAAAATAGTTTGAATAAATTTTTAGCCTACACTATTCATCCGACATTGATCAAAATAGATTTTAAAGCAGCGTTTCAACTATATGGGAATAATTTCCAGTTGGTTAGAATCATTTAAAAAAATTGTTATTATGTTATAAACAAATTAATGAAGAAAAGTCATTTTTAGGGATTGGCAATGTTTAGCTCATTAAAATTAATGGATTTTGTATAAAATGTGAGAGAAATGAATGTTCTATTACCATTAGTTAAGAATAGATAATTTTTGGTAATTGTTTAAACAATTTTTATGAACAAATTCACAGTTTGGCGATTTTTCAATGAATAGGCTTAATTTTTGTTTACAGAATCAGCTAGGAATGTCTTTCCGATGACTTTTTGCTATAATACTTTGCAAATTGACAAGAATTATTCATTATTTAAACAACTTTTATAAACAAATTTACAGTTTGGCGATTTTTCAATGAATAGGCTCAATTTTTGTTTACGGAATCAACTAGGAATGTCTTTTCGATGACTCTTTGCTATGATACTTTGCAAATTGAGAACAATTATTTATTATTTAAACAATTTCTATAAACAAATTCACAGTTTGGCGATTTTTCAATAAATAGGCTCAATTTTTGTTTACAGAATCAGCTAGGAATATCTTTCCGATGACTCTTTGCTATGATACTTTGCAAATTGACAACAATTATCCCTTATTTAAACAATTTTTATAAACAAATTTACAGTTTGGCGATTTTTCAATGAATAGGCTCAATTTTTGTTTACGGAATCAATTACGAATATCTTTCCGATGACTCTTTGCTATGATACTTTGCAAATTGACAACAATTATTCATTATTTAAACAATTTTTACAAAAAAATTCACAGTTTGGCGATTGTTCAATGAATAGGCTCAATTTTTGTTTACGGAATCAACTAGGAATGGCTTTCCGATGACTCGTTGCTATGATACTTTGCAAATTGACAACAATTATTCACTATTTAAACAATTTTTATAAACAAATTCACAGTTTGTCGATTTTTCAATGAATAGGCTCAATTTTTGTTTAATTTTATTATTATGGTTAAAAATCGCAACTATTTGTTTGAAAATTAATCTGTTTTGGTTGAGGATTCAAACTATTTTGTTGAAAATTTATCTTTTTTTCTTTAATTCAACTATTTTTTGTATGAAAATAAAATCCTTTTTGGTTGACATATCAGATATCACGTTTTTCGTTGAGAAATCATCTTTTTTGGTTGAAAATTCAACTACTTAGTTGGAACTGGAACCACTTAGCTAAAAATTTACGTATTTAGTTTATGATTCATCATTTTAGTTGAAAATTCGTCTTTTTCGATAGAAAATTATTCTTCTTGGTTAAAAATACATGCTTCTGATTGATAATTTAACTATTTGGCTGAAAATTAAACAACCTTGTTAAAATTTATTCTGTTTGGTTGAAAAGTAAACTATTTTGTTGGAAATTTGTTTTTTTTATTGGTTGAAAATTTCTTTAAAAAATCAAATATTTGTTTGAAAATTCGTGCACTTTGTTATAAATTCATCTATTTTGAGAGAAAATTCATCTTATTAGTTGAAAATTTATCTTTTTGGTTAGAAATTAGTTTTTCCTTATTTAGAATTAATTTTTTTAACTAAAAATGTTACTGTTCCACTTTTTGTCGAAAATTTATCTTGTTTGATAGAAATTTATCGTTCTTAGTCGAAAATTATACTATTTTGTTGAAAATTTACTTTTATTTTATTGAAAGGTTATTTTTTACTCAAAATTTAACTATTCTTTTTTTATTTGAAAATGTATCTGTTTTAGGTGAAAATTCAACTCTTTCTTGAAAATCAGTCTTCTTTGGTAGAAGAGTTCTCTCATTAGTTGAAACTTCATCTTTTTGGTTGAAAATTTAACTATTTTATTGAAAAATCGTTTCTTTTTTGGTTGAAAATTTATTTTACTAACTGAAAATTTAACTATTTTATTTTTGGCAGAAAATTTATCTTCTTAGTTGGAAATTCATGGATTTGGTTAAAAAATAATTTTTTTTAGTTGAAGATTCATCATTTTAGTTAAAGTTCACTCTAACTATTCCATTTTTTGTGGAAAATTTACCTTTTTTGATAGAAATGTAATTTTTTTCGTTAAAAAATTATCTGTTTTGTAGAAATTTAACTATTTTATTTTTTGTTGAGAATTTATTTCTTTGGTTGGAAAAAAAAACTATTTAGTTGAAAATTCGTTTTTGTTGTTGATAGAAAATTCATGTTTTGGGTTGAAAATTCCACTATTTGGTCAAAAATTCATATTTTTGGTTTAAAATTCATCATTGTGATTCAAAATTAATTTCTTTGGTTGAAAATTCGTTTCTTTTTAGTTGAAAATTAATTTTTGGAACTGACGATGTAACCGTTCCATTTTTGCTTGAAAATTTACATTTTTAGATGAAAATTAATAAATTTGGTTGAAAATTTTTTTTTTTTTGTTTAAAATTTACTTTTCTAACTGCAAATTGAACTATTATATTCTTGGTTTGTAAACTTATCTTTTTTAGTTGAAAATTTATATATTTTATTGAAACTATATCTTTTTTGGTAGAAGAATCATCTTTTGGGTGTAAAATTGAATTATTTTGTTGAGAATTCATTTTTTTGGTTGAAAATTGGTTGTTTTAACTGAAAATTGAATTCTTCTTTTTTTTTTTAATAATTTTGTTGGATGAAAAAAACAAACTATTTTGTTGCAAATTCGTTTTTTTTTTAGCTGAACATTTATTATTCTAACATTTTAACTATTTTAATTCTGATTGAAAATTGATCTTTTGGGTTGAAAATTCAACTAACTAGTTGGTTCGAAATTCATATTTTCCATTGAAGATTTATCATTTTATTTGAAAATTCATTTCTTTGGTTGAAAATTTATTTTTTTGACTTGAAAACACAACTAAAAAGTGTTTAAAATATATTTAGAAACAATTTTTTTTTTGCATTAACATTATTAATCTTATAGGTGTATGGTTAGTTTTATATCTCGAAGAATTTAAAAATTGGGATACTGTAGTAACCCTGAATAAGGCACTGTTTAATGCCAATAATATCATTACTTTGATTTCTTTTATCATTTGAATTTAACGCCCTTTCCAATTTGAAGCTATACATTTTCCCGCGAAATTTGAATAATTTAATTATTATTAATAAAGATAGAAAATAAGACTTTTTAAATCCTAATTAAAAATGCTCATAAATGCTCATTAAATTCTCAAAGCACGTAAAGGTCGAGCATATTATCATGCTCGTGAGAATTTCTCTGCGCACTTAAACTCTTTAGAACACTAGTGCTTCTTCAGATTAACAGTTGGCCATTTGGCCAGCGGAAAAACAGAAATAAAAAATTCGATACGCCCACCACGAGAGAATTAATTGAGAGGAAAAGCCCGGTTGCCCGGGCTAGGAAACTCTAAAAAAATTTCAATCTTTGAAACTAAATTTAAATGAAATAATTTACTATCTGAAAAAATATAATTACCGCACTAAGTGGATCATCTAGTAAATAGATATCAGCCTGCCTGTAAACGGCCCTGGCCAAATTGATTCTAGCTTTTTGCCCTCCAGACAAGGAACTTCCTCTGTCTCCAACAATTGTTTGGTCTCCTTGAGGAAATTGCTTAAAGTCCCTCAAAAGTGCACAGGCTTTTACAACTCGTTGATATCTTTGCCGATCATAGGGCTGCCCAAAAAGAATATTTTGCCTCACTGATGAACCGAAAACCCAAGATTCTTGGCCAGCATAACTCAAGCCTCCTTTGACTTTGATAGTTCCTTCCGTGAGAGTGATTTCCTTCAGAATCGCCGATAGAAAAGAACTCTTGCCTGCTCCAACCATTCCGATTATCATGTAGAGTTTTCCAGCTTCTATTTCTAAATTTAAATTATTTAATGTGTCTTCTGACTGTCCAGGTTCCCATTTTGCCGTCACGTTCTCCATTTTGATCGCCCAAGTTTCTGGAGGATCATCCATCACGTCTTCTAATCCTAAAATAAGATAGATGATTTACAGAGCTCTAGAAAGAAAGGAAATAAGGAGATTTTACACGAAAATAGGGGAATAATAGTATATTATGCACCTAGGGGGAGAAAAAGTGCCTCTCCCCCTTGGCGCAAACGATATTTTTTATAAAAAATGGATGATTTCAGACATTTTTCGAAATACAATCATGATTTCAGTCCATATTAGATTTTGTATAATGAAGCATGAAATTAATGTTTACCTAATTTATTGTAATTTTAGAGGTGATTTGTAACTTACCATAAATTACCCAAAATTCATTTTTAAAAATTTCCATAAATTTCCGGGAATGTATGAAAAATTTTGGTAATTTATGGTAATTTTACAGGTAAATATTGTAACTTACCATGGATTGCCCAAAATTCATTTTTTTTTATATTTCCATACATTTCCGGAAATTTATGAAAAATTTCGGCCATTTATGGTAATTTTACAGGTAAATATGGTAATTTACCCGAAATTCCTTTTTTTAAATTTCCGGAAATTTATGAAAAATTTCGGTCATTTATGTTAATTTTACAGGTAAATATGGTAATTTACCCAAAATTCATTTTAAAA
>CAKNYM010051014.1:89095-106002 GCA_932195095.1 Andricus curvator
ATTTAAGAGAAAAAGCGATTTCTTTCGGCCTTTAAATGTCCACACTATGCATTTGTTTATATAATTTGTTTATAAAATCGATAAAAAATATCGGATGATAATTTCCCATCATTAAACATCACTGGCGTCATCATTTGAGGAAAATTAGGTCAAGAAAAGATTTCTTTCTGCCTTTAAATGTTCACACTGGGCATTTGTTTATATAATTTGTTTATAAAATTAATAAAAAAAAAACGGATGATAATTTTCCATCATTATATATCACTGCCGATATAATTTGAGGAAAATTAAGAGAAAACACGATTTCTGTCTGCCTTTAAATGTCCACACCAGGCATTTGTTCACATAATTTGTTTATAAAATTATTTAAAAACATCTAAAGATAATTTTCCATTATTAAACATCACTGGCGATATAATTTGAGGAAAATTAAAAGAAACAATGATTTCTTTCTGCCTTTGAATGTCCACACTAGGCATTTGTTTATATAATTTGTTTATAAAATTAATAAAAAATATCGGATGTCAAATTTTTATGACCGGGTAATATTTTTTCGATAAAAGCAAGTAATTTTAACGCAAAAATCTACTTTGCAAACGAAGAATCCATAGTGTAGACTATTTGTTAAGTTAATTTGTTTATAACAATTAACTTAACAATATCATAATTTTTTTTTGCTTTCAATTACCACCGTGCATAAAGTCTGGCAATGCTGATCATAGAAAAAAAATTTTCACGAAGATAAACAAAAAAACGAAAAAATCGACTTTTTCTTCACTCTTTGCATTAACATAAATGTTTAAACAAAACAAAATTCAAAAATCAGGCCACATAAATCTCTTCAAAATTTAATGCTGAATTTTTCTGAAAAAAAAAATCCAAAATCGGTTAAGAATTGCCAGCTACATGTTATTTTGAACCTCGTTTTTTGATTTCATCCCACTGTGGACCCGCCTGATCTACCTCCATTACTCAACTTCCCCTCACGCAGCACAGTGGGAGAAAAATGACTTTTTTGGTTCAAAATAACGTACAGCCCACAAATATTGACCGATTTGCACAAAAAATTTTTTTTTTTAAATCTGATCAGATTTCTAAGAGAGTTGTCTAGCCGGCTTTTTGAATCAGGCTTTCATTTTTTTAATAAATAAACAAATATGACGAAAAAAATGGCCATTTTTTCTATTTGAGGTTCCCGGTGCTCGTCAATAACAAGAAAATGGTTGAAATCGACTAAATTTCATAGAGTGACATTAGTTGAAGATGTTCCAATATTATATATATAAAAAAAAAATTTTATAAACAAATTATTTTTTGAAAGAGTGTTTTCTAGGTTTTTCCATAATGTTACGGTTTTTTAAGTTATATTGTAATAACTTTGGATAAAAAAAATATTGAAGCCAAAAAAAAGAGATTATTATTGTTAAATTTATAAACAAATTTAATAAACAAATGCATTGATCAGGCATTTTTCGACAGAAAAATTAGTTTTTTTCTGTCATTTTTTTTTAAATTAGGAACTTTATGATAATTTTAGCAAAATTCATAATTTGTTGATTACTGTCATGATTTTTTAAAATAAATTTAATAAACAAATGCATTATTCGAGCATTTGTCAACAGAAAATTTCGTTTTTTTTCGATTTCAGACTTTTTAATTGGGAACTTCATGATTTTTTTTATTATTATTATTTTATATATTATATATTATTTTATATTATTATTATTTTTATTATATTTGTTTAAAACATCACAGAATTTATCAACTAAGTATGAGTGTTATTGAAATTATCATTAAGTGTTCTTAATAAAAAAGAATGACTTCGAAAAAAAACAATTTTTCCATCGACAGATATCCGAGTAATGCATTTGTTTATTAAATTTAAAAAATATATATAAAATGTATCAACCAATTATGAATTTTGCTGAAATCATCATGAAGTTCCCAATTAAAAATACTGACATAGAAAAAAAAGAATTTTTCTGTCGACAAATGCCTGATTAATGCATTTGTTTATTAAATTTGTTTTAAAAAATCATAAATTTTATCAACAAATTATGAATGTTGCTGAAAATGTCATGAAGTTCCCAACTGAAAGGACTGGCATTGAAAAAAACGAATTTTTCTCCCGGCAAATGCCCGAATAATGCATTTGTTTATTAAATTTGTTTAAAAAATCATGGAATTATTCAATAACTTATGTATTTTGCTAAAATTATCATAAAGTTCTTAATTTTAAAAAAATGTCATAGAAAAAAACGAATTTTCCTGTCGAAAAATGCCTGATTAATGCATTTGTTTATTAAATTTGTTTATAATATTCACAGTAATAATCTCAAGAAGAAATTTCTTCATCTCTATATTGTTTTTATCCAAAGTTCTTTCAATATAACTTAAAAAATGTAAAATAAAAAAAATTGCCATTTTTTGGTCGTATTTGTTTATTTATAAAAAAAATTGAAAGCCTAATTTGAAAATCAGGCTCGACAACTTTTTTAGAAATCTTATCAGCTTTTTTTTCAAATTTTTTTTTGTCCAAATCGGTCAATATTTCTTTTTTACAAGTGATCAGCAATAATTTCATAAGAGCGTCTATGGATTAGATTTTTTAATTTTTATCATTTTCTATTTTTTATATAAATAAACAAAGAGCGAATATGAGACATTTTTAAATTATTATTTGTTACCTTTAAATGAATAACTTAATTAATTCCATTCTTGATGAAAATGAATGTCTAAGTATCTAAAGAATATAAATAATTAACAGGGTGTCGAATATAATTGTTATAAACAAATTGTATTAACAAAATGTCAACATCGTGGAAATTTTGCTTGCAAAGTATATTTGTAAGTTGAAATTGCTTGATTTTATCGACAGGATCATATTTGATCATGGAAATTTGTTGTCTGGTATAATTGTTTTTATTTTATAAACAAATTATATAAACAAATGCATAGTTTAGGCATTTATTGGCAGAAAGTAATCGTTTTTCTTTCTTAGTACCTTTAAATTATATTAGCGGTAATATTTAGTGATATGGTATGGTCATTCGATATTACTTGTTTATTTTATAAACAAATGCACAGCTTGGTCATTTATAGATAGAAAGTAACAGTTTTTTTCTGATCGTCTTTAAATTATATTAGTGGTGATTTTATGTGATGCAGACTTGTCATTCGATATTATTTGTTCTTTTTATAAACAAATTTTATAAACAAATGGATAGTTTGTCCATTTATAGCCAGAAATTAATCGTTTTTCTTCCTGATCATCTTCAAATTATATAAGTGATGATGTTTAGTGGTGAAGACTTCTCGTTCGATATTATTTGTTTATTTTATAAATAAATGTTATAAATAAATACATAGTTTGGCCATTTATTGACATAAAGTAAAGTTTTTTCTTTCTTATCGCCCTAAAATTATATTAATAGTGATTTTTAGTGATGAGGACTGATTTTTTAACAAGTTCGAATTTGAGACAGCACAATTATACGTTAGTATTTACCCGCGGTAAATTTGTTTATAAAATAAACAAATAATATCGAATGACAATTCTTCGTCATTCAACATCACTACTTATGTAATTTGAAGACGATTAGAGAGAAAAACGGTTACTTTCTGTCTATAAATGGACAAACTATGCATTTGTTTATCAAATTTGTTTATAAAATAAACAATTAATATCGACTGACAGTTTTTCGTCACTAAACATCACTACTTATGCCATTTGAAGACGATTAGAGAGAAAAACTATTACTTTCTGTCTATAATTAACCAAACTATGCATTTGTTTATCAAATTTGTTTATAAAATAAACAAATAATATCGACTGACAATTCTTCGTCCTTAAAGATCACTACTTGTGTAATTTGAAGACGATTAGAGAGAGAAACGATTACTTTCTGTCTATAAGTAACCAAAATATGCACTTGTTTATCAAAAATTGTTTATAAAATGAATAAATAATATCGACTGCAATTTATTTGTCACTAAACATCACTGCTTATGTAATTTGAAGACGATTAGAGAGAAAAACGATTACTTTCTGTCTATAAATGGACAAAATATGCATTTGTTAATCAAATTTGTTTATAAAATAAACAAATGATATCGAATGACCAATCTTTATCACTAAATATTACCACTAATATAATTTAAAAACGATCAAAAAGAAAAACGGTTACTTTCTATCTATAAATGGCCAAACTATGCATTTGTTTATAAAATTTGTTTATAAAATAAATAATATCGACTGACAATTTTCCGTCACGAAACATCACTACTTATGTAATTCGAAGACGATTAGAGAGAAAAAAAGATTACTTTCTGTCTATAAATGGACAAAAGATGCATTTGTTTATCAAATTTGTTTATAAAATGAACAAATAATATCAAGAGACCAATCTTTATTACTAAATATTACCATTAATATAATCTAAAGTTACTAAGAAACAAGACCGATTACTTTCTGCCAATAAATGCCTAAACTATGCATTTGTTTATATAATTTGTTTATGAAATAAACAAATTATACCCGACAACAAATTTTCACGATCAAATATGATTCTGTCGATAAAATCAAGCAATTTCAACTTACAAATATACTTTGCAAGCAACATTTCCACGATGTCGACATTTTGTTAATATAATTTGTTTATAACAATTAGATTCGATATCCTGTTAATTATTTATATTCTTTAGATATGTACTTCGACATTTATTTTCATCAAAAATGGGATTAATCAAGTTATTTATTTAAAGATAACAAATTACAATTTAAAAATGTCTTATTTTCGCTCTTTGTTTATTTATATAAAAAATAGAAAATGATAAAAATTAAAAATCTAATCCATGGATGCTCTTATGCAGTGGGTTGAAATTGGAAAACGAGGTTCAAAATGATATTTAAAACGAAATCATGCACCCATTTTAGATTTTTTTTAAATTCAGGACTCAATTTTTGAGAAAATAGTGAAAGTAGATTTTTTTGTTTATTTAATTTTTATGCTAATACAAACCACAGAGTGGTCCAAATTTTTTTTTCGAATTTCAATATTAGGTGAATCGAGTTGAAACCCAAAATTGCTCTTCAAAATTAGCCATCTGATAGGAACCAAAAATTACTTTTTATATATCACTCCCATAAATCTGTTTTACAGGATCCCAAAAAAACCCCATAAGTGAAAAATTGGGTTCTGCGATTTTTGGCGCTAATTATGATTTTCTGGCATTTTTTTTTGAAACACAGATTTTTCAAATATATGAGGTTTTACTTTCTATTGATAATTAAATGTTTAAATACATTTTTTAAACAATTTATTATTGTTTATAATAATATTCTCTCAGAATAAGGCTAGAAAGTTGCGGTTTCTTCTGAAATATTCAACTTTTTGCCCACTTTTTATTTAGAACGAGGTGATAATTAATGGAATTTAGCAAAAATAATTTGTTGAACAAATTATTATTGTTTATAACTATCTTCTACTATAGTAATGCTAGATAGTTGCGGTTTTTTTCTGAAATTTTAAACTTTTTGTCTACTTTTTACTTCGTGAGATAATAATTAATGCAAGTTAACAAACATCATTGTTTAAACAATTTATTATTCTTCATAACTATCTTTTCGTAGAGTAATGCTAGAAAGTTGCAGGATTTTTTTGGAAATTTTCAACTTTTCTTCGACTTTTTAGTTGAAAACAAATAATAAATATTAATATTAACTTGAAAAAGAGGCTCTCAGGGACTACTTCAAGGAAAATATACATTTAATATTTCCGTATATAAAATTTTAAAAATGTTTAAAATATCTGTTTCATTTCAGAAAACTATATTAAAAAAAATAAAGAGATTGTTTGAAAAATGGTTTCCTCCAATGTTTATTTATAATTTGTTCATAACTCAAAAGCCAAAGCAAAGTTAAAAATTTCAGAAATAATCGGAACTTTCTCGCAATTATCTAAGAGAAGATAATTATAAACAATTATGTTTGTTAAATACCATTAACCATTACCTCGTTCTAATTGAAAAGTTAACAAAAAAAGAAAAATTTCGAAAAAAATAGCAATTATCTAGCATTACTATAGGAGAAGATAGTTATAATAATAATTTATTTAAACAAATTTCGTTTTTCAATTGTAATAATCATTACCTAGCTTTATGTGAAAAGTGGACAAAAAGTTGAATATTTCAGAAAAAAACGCAATTTTCTAGCATTATTATATTATTATTTTATTACATTATCATTTAATATTAATAATAATTCGAACAAAAAGGCTCACAGCCACTACTTCAAGGAAAATTTACATTTATTATAATCCATATAAAAAATTTTGAGAATATTTGAAAAATCTGTTTTTGTTTCTAGCATTACTCTAAGAGAAGATAGTTATTAACAAAAGTGTTTTTTTTAAAACAATTATGTTTGTTAAATTGAATTAACGTTACTAAGTGACGATTGGACAAAAAGGTACAAATTTCAGAAAAAACCGCAACTATCTAGCATTAGCATTAATAAAGAAGATAGTTATAAACAATAATAATTTTTTTAAACAATTGATTTTGATAAAATCGAATAATTATTACCTCGCTCTAAGTGATAAGTGGACAAAAAGTTGAAAATTTAAACAAAAAAACCGCAACGTTCTAGCATTATTCAAAGCAAATATTTAAAAAAAAAATTGTTCAAACAATTATGTTTGTTAACTTGAATCAATATTCACTAAGTGCAAAACGGACGGAAAGTTAAAAATTTTAGAAAAAACCGCATTTACCTAGCATTAATATAGAAGAAGATTGTTATAAACAACAATAATTTGTTTAAACAATTATGTTTGTTAACTTGCATGAATTATTACCTCACTAATAACAAGAAAAGTGGACAAGTTAAAAATTTCAGAAACAACCGCAATTATCTAGCATTCATATAGGAGAAGATAGTTATAAACAATACTAATTTGTTTAAATAATTAGTTTTGATGAAAATCAATAATTATTATCTCACTTTAGGTGAAAAGTGGACAAAAAATTGAAAATTTTAGAACAAAGCGCAACGTTCTAACATTATTTAAAGAAAATATTATTAAAAATGATAATAAATTGTTTAAACAATAATTTTTGTTCACTTGAATTATTTCCTCACCAAGTGAAAAGTGAATAGAATGTTAAAATTTTGAGGAAAAACCGTATTTATCTAGCATTCATATAGGAGAAGATAGTTATACCATTAAGCCATTTCCCTTTCAGGGTAGGCGTGACACTACCCGATTCGAGTGGTGTTTCTAGGTTAGTTTCTTGTAGTAAATAACTACAAGTGTGGGCTCACCACACCCACGATGTGCCAACAGCACTCAGTTTTCTCGAATGGTCACCCATCCAAGCACTAACCGCGCCCAACGCTGCTTAACTTCAGTGATCTGACGAGAACTGGTTTTTTCAGCGTGGTATTAATTAATAATAATTTGTTTAAACAATTAGTTTTTATAAAATGGAATAATTATTACCTCACTCTAAGTGATAAGTGGACAAAAAGTTAAAAATTTTAGAAAAAACCGAATTTATTTATCATTAATGTAGAAGAAGATTGTTATAAACAATAATACTTTTTTTAAACAATTATGTTTGTTAACTTGAATTAATTTTTACCTCACTAAGTGAAAAGTGGACGGAATGTTGAAAATTTGAGAAAAATCGCATTTATCTAGCATTAATATAGGAGAAGTTAGTTATAAACAATAATAATTTATTGAAACAGTTATTTTTGATAAAATGGAATAATTATTACCTCACTCTAAGTGATCAGTGGACAAAAAGTTGAAAATTAAAAAAAAACCGCAGTGTTCTAACATTATTCAAATAAAACACTTTTAAAAAATAATAATAAATTGTTTAAACAATTATGTTTGTTAACTTGAATCAATTATTACCTCACTAAGTGAAAAGTGGACGGAATGTTAAAAATTTCAGAAAAACCGCAATTATCTAGCATTAATATAGGAGAAGATAGTTATAAACAATACAAAATTATTTAAACAATCATTTTTGATAAAATGGAATAATTATTACCTCGCTCTAAGTGAAAAGTGGACAAAAAGTTGAAAATTCCAGAAAAAACCGCAACGTTCTAACATTATTCAAAGAAAATATTATTAAAAACAATAATAAATTGTTTAAACAATTATGTTTGTTCACTTGAATCAAGTATTGTCTCAATATCACTGAAAAGTTCAAAATAAGTTGAAAAATTCGGAGAAAACCGCGACTTTCTAACTCTGTTCTAAGAGAAAATTGCTAAAAACAATAAGAAATTATTTAAACAATTTATGTAAACATCTAATCATCAGTAGAAAGTAGTATTTTATGTATTACAAACAATTTGTTTACGAAAACCGTATAAAATTTATAATTAGCGCCAAAAACTCTAAAACACAATTTTTCACTTATGTGGTTTCTTTGGGACCCTATAAAGCAGACTTATGGGGATGAGATTTAAAAATTAATTTTTGATTCGTATTCTATAATTAATTACGAAGAGAAATGTTGAGTTTCAACTCGATTCCCTCAATATTGACGATTGTGAATAAAATTTACAAAAACGTATTTTTTTCTTATGGGAAATACGTGTTAAACTTCATGGGGCAGGTGGAACCTCTAAATATAATTTTTTTTAAACAAAAAAAAAACGCATTTTCGGACCACCCTATTTGAAGTGAATAAATTGAAATACGTAACTGGACAATTGTTTGATAAATAGAGACAATTAAGTTTGTTAGAAGTAATTATGGTATAATTACACTGTATGGGAACGACCACAAAGACGGCTGCAATTCCAATAAGACCAGCATATCCAGCTTCGGAATAGAGGAGATATGCAATGATTAAAGCCGTAAGAGGTGCAGACCACATGTGATGGATAAAGATCGACACGAGATCAAATCTGTTGACATCATTGGCTACTAGATTGACGATTTTCCCAGGAGCCGTTTCTCCCAGGGCTGTTTTGCTCAATCTCAAAGCCTTTCAAATAAAAGAACAAAAATTAATCTTTATAAATCAATAAACAATTTGTATCATTTTTTAATTCAATGTTCTTAACAAACTTTTGGCACTACATAGTTGATTCTTTGTATAATAGGGAAGAGTGGTCCTATGTCGGCACAGTAAGAGTTTTTGTCGAAAGAGAGGGTAAACAGGGTTGAATGGCACTTTAATATCTTTGGTCAGGTACCACGATCCTTTATCTACAATTCTATGTCGCTCGGAGCAGTGTGGAGTGATTTTTGCGGTCGCAATGCAGCGCAAAGTGAAGCAGTCGATTTTTGCTATTTTTCAAAATGGTCGTCCTAAGCCGGCACCCCCTGGTCCTGAGTCGGCAAAAAAATTTTCCGCTCAAATGAAACAACATGTGGAATATTGTCAAACTTTATTTACAGGATGGAAACATTTCTCCATTACAATAATGTGCAAACATTCAGTAAAAACACAACCAAACTAAAAAAACAACAAGAGACGAGTGGCATGGAGTTGAAACACAACCAAATAAAATAACACACAAATAACAACAACAAAAAAAAGGTGCCGACTCAGGACAACCTGTTTGGTGCCGACTCAGGACCACTACCGGAAGAAAAAGGAATTCCGTTTGCACGACAAATTTATACCCCGCGCGCCATCTCTGAGAAACGCGAGGGTGCCAGCTTAACCCACAGTGCCGACTTAGGACCACTCTCCCCTATATTTATCTCTTCTTTCCTGATGAAACTAAATGAAAATAAATCTGTTTAAGTTTACGAAAATTATTTAACCTTTAAGTATGGCCGTGCGGTCTCACAGACCGCACCATGTTTATGATATGTGAGTCCCTCCCCCCTCTGATGTGGAAGATTATTAATAATTAATGTTGATAAAATTGAATAATTTCTTATATTTTCCAATGATATCAAAAACTTCTTTACTAACTTAATTAGATATAAATATATACAGCGGTCTGTCAGACCGCAGGTCCATTTTAGTGCAAAAATGAAATCACGTCCATACTTAAAGGTTAAAATGGGAATTTTTTAGTACGAACTTTTTTATTATAACTAGTATTATCAATACTGTATCAATAGTGCACTTTTTCAATTTCACGAGAAACCCCCTTTTTAATACCACATAAAAATTTCGAAAAATGATTTATTATTCTAAGCCAAAAAGATTAATTTTTAAACAAATGCATTTTTAACCCAAAAAGAATAATTTTTTACCAAAAGAAGTAAAATGTCAAACATCTCTTAAACTGACTCAAATTATTCTTAAATTTTGAAAATTAAAAAAACTGTTTTATAATCTTCCAGATTTTCTTTGAAATTTTTAGAAATCTTCTAAAATTGTTTCAAATCTATTTTAATTTTTAATTCACTTTAGAATTTCTCAAGAAATTTTTGTAAAATTTTATTTCAAACTCTTCAAAAATCTACATTTTTTAGAAACTTGTTTAAAATTTCTACATAACCTTTGAAATTATTCAAATTTTTTTACAATTATTCAAAAAATTTTCAAAATTAAAAAAATCGCATTAAAATCTTCTAGATTTTTTTCGAAATTTTTAGATGTATTTTGAACTGTTTCTAAATGTTTCTAAATTTTCCTTAAAAATAAAATTTCCAAAATAAAAATCTTTTGAAATTTTCTCAGAAACCCTAGGAAAATTTTTGTTCGAAATCTTCAAAAAGCTAAATATTTTTTCAAAATATAAAATCCGTTACAGAAAATTTTTCTAGGTATCTTAATATCTTTAAAAATTATTAGAATTTTTCCAAATTTTTTTTTAAATTCTGCAAAACCAAGAAACTTGCCTTTAAATCTTCCAGATTCTTTTTAATAATTTTGGAAATCTTTTGAATTGTTTTAAAATCTTTTTAAATATTATCTTAAAATTAATTTAAAAAAAAATTATTTTGCCAGGAATATGAAGAAAATTTTGTAAAATTTTATTTCAAACTCTTCAAAAATATACATTTTTTAAAAATTTGTTTAAAATTTCTAAATAGCCTTTAAAATTATTCAAAAATTTTTACAATTATTAAAAAATTATTTAAAATTAAAAAAATCGCATTAAAATCTTCTAGATTTTTTTCGACATTTTTAGATGTATCTGGAACTGTTTTAAATGTTTATAAATTTTCCTTAAAAATAAAATTTTTGGAATAAAAATCTTTTGAAATTTTCTCAGAAACCTTAGGAAAATTTTTGTTCAAAATCTTCAAAAAGCTAAATATTATTTAACATTTTTCAAAATCTTTTCAAGTCTAAAATTATTTTTTAATCTTTTCAAAACTTTTAAAAATCTCTTAAAATTACTCGAATTCGTTCCAAAAGTTTGTAATTTTTAAAAATTAAGAAATTTTTGTTTAAAATCTTCTATATTCTCTTTCTAAATTTTAGGAAATCATTATAAATGTTTTAAAATATTTTTCAATATTCTCTAAAAATTAATTTTCCAAAATAAAAAATCATTTGAAATCAAAATTAGGTGAATCGAATTGAAACTCAACGCTTCTCATTAGAATTAGCTACAGAATATAAATAAATAATTACTTTTTAAATAATTTATAGGGTCACAAAAAACCTGCGAGTTTTTGGCGCTAATTAATTTTTTTCTTTTGCGGTTTCTTCATACAATTTTTTTTTAATCCATAAACTACTACTTTCAACCAATAATTAGATGTTTAAATAAATTGTTTAAACAATTTATTAATTTTTCTCTTAGATTAATGCCAGAAAATTGCAGTTTTTTTTAAATTGTTGACAAAAATAATTGTTTAAAGAAATTCTTATTTTTAATAATATTCTTTTTTCAATAATGTTAGAAAGTTGCGTTTTTTTCTGGAATTTTAAACTTTTTTTCCACTTTTCACTTAAACTGAGGTAATAATTAATGCAATTTAGGGAAAATAATTCGTTGAACAAATTATTATTGTTTATAACAATCCTCTCATAAACTGATCTTAAATGCGGTTGTTTCTAATTTTTTTAACTTTTTCTGCACTTTTGACTTAGTGAGGTAATAATTGATGTAAGGTAAAAAAGATAATTTTTTAAACAATTTATTGTTGTTTACTATCTTCTCTTAGATAATTGCCAGAAAGTTGCGGTTTTTTTTCTAGAAATTTGAACTTTGCTCTGGGTTTTTGTTAATTAGCAAATAATAAATAAACAATACAAAGAATCATTTTTTAAACAATCTATTTCTTTTTTGTGAATATATTTTCTGAAAAAAAAAATAATATTTTAAATATTCTTCAAATTTTCTATATGGATATTAAATGTAAAGTTTACTTGAAGTAGTTACTAAGAGATTTTTTGTTTAAATTATTATTACTATTAATTCTTATTATTTGTTTGTCACTAGAAAGTCAAAGACAAACTGAAAATTTCATAAAAACCCGCAACTTTCTAGTATTACTCTAAGATAAGATATTTATAAACAATAATAAATTGTTCAAACAATTCTATTTGTTGAATTTAATTAATTATTAACCCAATAAGTGAGTTTATTTTTCGTTTTTTTAAATTTTTAAGTCGCCCCTATGGATCATATTCAATGTAACTTTTCTTTGAAACAGTTACTGAGAGCCTTATTGTTTAAATAAATATTTTTAAACAATGGCAAAAGAGTAAAAATAATTCACTTTGAAAAAATAAATAACTATTTAAAAAATGATTCTTGTTGATCTTCATTTATTATTTGTTCATAATTAAAAAGTCAAAGCAAAACTGAAGATTACAGAAAAAAGCGCAACATTCTAACATTCTTCAAAGAAAATATTAATTAAAATAATAATAAATTGTTTAAAAATTGATATTTGTTAAGTTGAATTGATGATTACCTCACTCTAATTGAAAAGTTGAAAATAGGTTGAAAAAATCGGAAAAAACCGCTACTTTCTAACTGTATTTACAGAGAAAATTGCTAAAAACAATAATAAATTGTTTAAAAAATGTATTTTAACATCTAATTATCAGTAGGAAGTATTAATGATTTATTTGTATTCTAAAGCTAATTTTGAAGAGAAATATTGAGCAATATTGATTCACCAAATATTGACGATTCTGAATAAAATTTACAAAAACTTCTTTTTTATGGGAAATACGTTTTAAACTTCATGGGGCTTACGGAACCTGCAAATATAATTTTTTTGTAAAGTTTAAAATGTTCTTTTACGTCAATAATGTTTAGAAACATTAAAAAAATAATTTTATCATGAAATAAAATTAATTACACTGGAACCTGGATTTAAGTACGGTTTCATGCATGGCTGGCCGTACCCTTGATCATAAATCCAAGGAATCCAAACGTGAACATTCAGGGACTTGTGAACCATGTCTGTTGGATTTCGTCGCACGCTAACAGCTGACGCAACCTCACGCAACTAACGCGCTGAGGGCACTACCCACTCTGTCGCTACGCTGCTGTTGGTCACGCATGACTGAGCACTGCCTCTGTTTCGGTCCCGCGGTCCACGCATCACCAAAATCCCGAGGACTAAAATTCTAGGAACGTCGTAAACCCAGGTTTCTTAAATCCAGGTTTCAGTGTATTTGGAAATTTTGAATTACTAAACTGATGGCGCAGAAGATTCGATAATTACAATAAACTTCATTTAACCCTTGTGTGCACACTCAACTTTATTCATGCTTTGGTCTCGCGAGTAAAATTGCCTTTAGATTATGTGGATCGAATATTAAATTAAACAATGCATCCTTGTAGACATATTTTTTGGATGTGGCAGAAACCCGAGTCGTTTTAAGGGCCTTAATATGGTAAAAAAGTTAAGATCTCGTTACTTAAGACTTTTTAAGAAAAGGACAGTACACTGGGAATCCCACTTAAGTATCTCCCATGTACATCGTTCCGAGAATGTATGCCTCGGCGATTTTTTGATGAGAGGAGCTGCGGGGCCGAAAGGGTGGGCGGTGCTCAGTCAAGCGTGACAAACGGCATGCGGGCTGCACTCTCAGCGCGTTAGTTGCATCAAGTTGCGTCATGCGTCCAAATTAGCAAATGCCATTTAGGACCATGTCCGAAACCGAACTTGAATGGGATTTCCAGCGTACTTATATTTATTATTGAATTAAAAATAAATTCAAAAAAATTATTCTTAATTTTGTTTATTGAACTATTAACTGAAATAAATTTCCTTACCTTTCTGTAGACAACTGAGCAAACAGCAACTCTTATCCTTCCTCCGACATGAAAGGCACCGTATATCGCTTGATTCAAGCTTATCACATTTATAGCGGAAGCCAGACAAATACCACCAGCAAACAATAATGCATTTTGGTAAGTCTGGTCTGTATTTGGTTTAAAATAACGTAGAAAACCACCTAATAGCATTGGAGTACCCAATCTTAAAAAAACAAGAATTATTATTGGGCAATAGTAGATGAGTAAGGCCGGTTCTAATCCAAGATTCCTACCTTACCGACATCGAGAAGATTCTAGCTGTAGTGGTTCGTGTCCGTGCTAAATTTTTCTAGAAAAGTGGTTCATGTCCGTGCTAAGCTTCTAGAACATTCTCGAGGGTCCTGATGACGTCATCATGCATTCCTACCTTACCGACATTGATACAAGAGGGGTACTGGACCTACTTTACCGACATCGAGAAAATTCTACAGCTGACGTTATAAAATAATATTGCGCAATTGTGCTAGTCGAATTCATACAAACAGCTTCAAGGTTATTTCTTATCTCAAGCAGGTCGCGTAAATACTTTCAAGGCTATATTTTGCTTTGTCCTGGAAATTTCTACTGCGAAATATAGTTTTGGAAAAAAACCTTGAAAGTGTTTGTATGAATTCGACTAGCACAATTGCGCAATAATATTTTATAACGTCAGCTGTAGAATGTTCTCGATGTCGGTAAAGTAGATCCAGTACCCCTCTTGTATCAATGTCGATAAGGTAGGAATGCATGATGACGTCATCAGGACCCTCGAGAATGTTCTAGAAGCTTAGCACGGACATGAACCACTTTTCTCGAAAAATTTAGCACGGACACGAACCACTACAGCTAGAATCTTCTCGATGTCGGTAAGAAAGGAATCTTGGATTAGAACCGGCCTTACTCATCTACTGGCAATAAAAAAAAGAACTTAATCAAACATTGATAAAAAGTGTTTAGCAACTAAAATTTCAATATTTACAAACCTTAAGAAAAATTCATTAAAAATCTGCAAGAGACCCAGTAGAAAATACTCCCAGAGAAAAGTTCGGAAAATTGTTCTCAAGAGACTCGCTTTTCTCTTGTGCTTCTTCGCATTTTCCAGCTCGATGTTCCATCGACTGGGAAATTTGACACAAAGGTAGATTAAATATTATTTTTCAATAAAAACTAATTTTTTATGATAATTTTTTAGAAACAAAAAAATACTCACGCCTCTAATCTGTCTCCAAGAACAGCTGATTTATCTTTTTTTAATGGATCGTGCAGATCTTCGCTTCCTAATACTTTGGTATACCCTTCTTTGAAGAGTTTTACTGTCCACCTAAGGAATCCAATAAATTATTCATAAAAATATTTTTAAAAAATTATTATTATATTATTTGGAAGATGTTATTTTTTTTTTAAGATCTTAGCGTCCGAGTTTTTAAAATTTTTAATAATTTAAAATTTCGATGTTAGAAAGATTACTTCGGAAAAATAATTTTCGAAGAGCAAGAACAAATCTGCCTCAGGGCGGAGTTGAACCCGGAACGGCACGATATATGAGTGGAGCGTTAACCAATTACGCCACCGAGACCTCAAATTGTTTTATATCTTAAATTTTTTAATTAATTAAATAAATTGTTGAAAATGTTAAAAATGTTTTATGTATAATATAATATCATCAAGCTTCGAAGAAGACTTAAAATTTCTAAAAATGTAGGTTGTATTAATTTTTTTTACCGGAAATTAGGATTTTAAATCGAAAATAATTGAGTAAACGGTACTAGAAAATTTCACAAATTTAAAACTACCGAAATTATTAAATTCCCGAAATTGAATATATGAAACAGTTTAAATTAATAAGATTTTAAGTCGAAATATATTGCACTTTCAATAGTGGAATTTTCCATCAAAAAAGATTTTCTGCCAAAAGAGATGCATCTCCAACCAAATGGTCGAATTTAAAAGAAAAAGAATAAAATTCAACCAAAAACAGTTGAATTTTCAAGCCAAAATGACAATTTTTTTACAAGACACTTGAATTTAAAAAAAAATTTATTTTTCAACCAAAAAAGTTGACTTTTTTAGCACAAAATATAAATTTTTCTACCAAAAGACGAATTTTCAACCAGTTGAATTAAACGAAAAAAAAAAATACTTTTTAACAAAATAGTTGAATCCACAACCAAACAAAGGAATTTTCAATAAAAAAGGATGGATTTTAATTTCAGGCCAAATATTTTAATTTTCATCTAACAAATATATTTTTAAACCGAAAATGGAACTGTCAAATTTACAGTTAAAAAGTTAATTTAAAAAAAAAAAATTTAACCAGTTGAATTCAAGGAAAAATGAAGAATTTGTAACAAAATAGTTGAATTCTTAAACAAAAAGATGAATTTTCAACAAACAAGATTAATTTTCTAACCAAGAAGATGAATTTTCAACCAGAGATTCTCTAGAAAAATGAGTTTTTAAAAAAGTAGTTCAACTTTCAACCAAGTAGTTAAATTTTTACAAAAAAAAAGGATTTTTAACCAAATATTAAAATTTTCAACCAAAGAGATAAATTTTCTACTAAGAAGATTAATGTTCTATAAAAAAATATACATTTTTAACAAAATAGATCAATTTAAAAAAAAAAAAAAAATTAATTTGAAGCCAAAAAGACGAATTATCTACAAAACAGTTGAATTTTCAACCCGAAAATATGATTTTT
>CAKNYM010051014.1:106012-118297 GCA_932195095.1 Andricus curvator
TGAATTTTCAACCCGAAAATATGATTTTTCATTCAAAATTTATTTGTTTACCAAATAGTTAAATTTTCATAAGAATAGTTTCATTTTTAACAAGAAAGATGAATTTTCAACAAAAAAGTTAATTTTTAACCAAGTAGTTTTAATTTCAACCAAATAGTTTAATTTGAAAGTAAAAAATACGAATTTTCAATAAAATAGTTGCATTTTTAAACCAAAAAGGATGGATTTTCAACAAAGAAGATTAATTTTCTATACAAAAAAAGTCAAAATATCAATTTTCAACCAAAAATGAAATAATTACATATCAGTTCAAAAAATTGATTCTAACTAAAAAAAAAGAATTTTTAACAAAATAGTTATATTTTGAACCAAAGAGATAAATTTTTAACTAAAATTATGAATCTTAAACAAAATTGTTTACGAAAGAGTTAAACATTTTACCAAAAAAATTATTTTTTAGCCAAGAAGATTGATGTTCTAAAAATCAAATAGTTAAATAATTAAATAATTCAGTTTCTTTTTTGAGTCTAAAAACGAGAAGGGGGGAGGGGGGGAAGCCAAGTTTCTTCAAAAAAGGGAAATCCGAAAAGAGGGAAAAATTAATTATTAAGAGATCTTTAGGAGTTTTGAAAAGATTAAAAAATAATTTAAACCATGAAAAAATTTAATTAAATTTAAAACAAAGTTCAGATTTTTGAATATTCCTAACTAGAAGTTTAGAAGTTCTTTAATTTTTAAGGTTTAGAAAAAAGTTTTAAAAGAATTTTGAGAGGTTTCACGAGAATAGAAAAATTTTCTTAATTTCTTAATTATTTTTTTTTTAATTCGAGTAAGTTTAAGAGATACTTAGAATTTTTAAAAAGATTAAAAAAAAATGTTAAACTTGAAAAGATTTTTAAACAAAATTTTCAGCAAAATGTAGATTCTTGAAGATTTTTAACATAAAATTTAGAAGATTTTAAAAAATATTTAAAAAATTCAAGATAATAAAACAATTTTCTTAAGATTCATAGGAAAATTTTAAATGATTTTTAATTTTCAAAAATTAATTTTTTGAGAATATTTAAAACGATTTAAAAAAAAATGGAAGAGTAATAGTAATAATAATGTTTAACAAATATTTTAATTTTCCACGAAATAGACGAATTTTCAATTAAAATTATGAATCTTAAAAAAAATTTCAAAAGAGAGGTCAACATTTAATCTAAAAAATGATTTTTAAAACAAGAAGATTCATTTTCCAAAAATCAAATACTTAAGTTTTCAAATAACGAGATGAATCTTCAACGAAACAAAAAATAATTTTTAACAAAGTAGTTGAATTTTTGACCCAAATGGATGATTCTTAATTTTTATTTTTATTTAATTTTAGAGATTTAGAAAAAATAGTTTTTCAAGAAATTTAGAAGCTCTTTAAATTTGAAGATTGAGAAAAAAAAATTTTAAAGAATTTTTGAGAGGTTTCAAGAGAATAAAAAAAATGTCTCAAAATTCCTGGAGAAATTTCGAATGAATTTTTATTTTCAAAAATGAATTTTAAGACAAAGTTTAAAAAAAATTTAAATACATATTTCAAATGATTTCTTAAAATGTCGAAGATTTTTAAGCAAAATTTTTTAATTTTGCAAGATTATTTTTTTTATGATAAGTAAGTTTAAGAGATATTAATTTAGAAGTTTTCAAAATATTAAAAAAGGATTGAAAACAAAATTTAGATTTTTGAAGATTTTAAATATAAAATTAAGAAGCTTTTGAAGAATTTTGTAAGAATTCAAGAAAATAAATCAATTTTCTTAAGATGCTTCGGAAAATTTTAAATGATTTTTATTATTGAAAAACTAATTTTAAGAGAATATTTCAAAAGATTTCCAAAATTTTCGAAAAAGAAAGTCGAAATTTTCAGCAAAATACATCAAGTTTCACCAAATAGTTGAATTTTCACCTAGAAAACATCCATTTTCAATTAAAAATATCAATTATTAAGCAAAAATAGAATAGTTACTAGAATAGTTACATTTTAAGTTCAAAAAATTGATTCTCACTAAAAAAAGCAATTTTTAAAAAAGTGGATAAATTTTTAACCAAAGAGATATTATTAATTTTCTAAAAATTAAATAGTTAGATTTTGAATATAAAATTTAGTAATCTTTTTAAGAATTTTTGAGGATTTGAAGAGAATAAAAGAATTTCTTAAGATTCCTAGAGAGAAAGAAACTCAAACATTTTAAGGCATTTTTTTTTGTAGGATTTTAAAAAAATTTTCGGAGAAATTCGAGTAAATTTGTACACTATTTAGACTTTTTGAACCAATTTCAACAAAAATTTGAAAAAATTTAAAATCCAATATAGAAATTTGAATATTCCTAACTAGAAATTTAGAAGCTCTTTAATTTTGAAGATTTAGAAAAAAAGTTTTTTAAGAAATTTGAAAAGTTTCAATAGAATAGGAAAATTTGCTTCATTTTTTAATTTTTTTAAAATTTTAGTAACTTTAAAAAATGTTTAAACGTTTTGAAAAGATTCAAAAATAATTTAAAATTTGAAAAGATTAAAAAAAAATTTAAACCAAGTATAGATTCTTCAAGATTTTAAACATAAAACTTAGAAGCTTTTTAAGAATTTTTTAAGAATTCAAGAGAATAAAACAATTTTCTTACGATTCCTAGGAAAATTCAAAATGATTTTTTATTTTGAAGAATGAATTTGAATTGAGTAATAATAAATTAATTTTAAACTAAAAAAGCGAAATTTTCAATAAAAAAATAATAGATTAATTTTAAGTTTCAAAAATAAATTGTCAACAAAATAAAATAAATTTTTAAACAAAATAGTTAAATTTTCAACCACACAGATGAATTTTTAACCAAACAGATTAAATATATAAAAAAAAATGTCGACCAAAAATGGAATGGTTAGACAAATTTTCAACAAAACGGATGAATTTTTAACAAAAAATAGAAGTTAATAGTCAATAGTCTATAAAATAAAAAATTGACACAAAATTTAGTTACATTTTTAGTAAAACAAATTAATTTTCAATAAAAAAATATTTTTAAACCAAAAAAATGAATTTTCAACCAAAGAGATTAATTATTTACCACATGAAATAGTTAAAATTTTCATTTTAAAAAATTATTGATTTTTGAACCAAAATGATTAATTTTCTGCCAAAAAAAGGGCAAATTTTTAACTGAAAATGATGAATTTTCAACACAAAATAAAATAGTTTAATTTTAAGTTAGAGAAATAAATTTTTAACGAAATAAAATAAATTTTCGACGAAATAGTTAAATTTTCAACAAAACAGATTAAAAGTCTATAAAAAAAAATGTCGACGAAAAATGGAATGGTTTTCAATTTTCTCAAGATTCCTAGGAAAATTTGAAATGATTTTTTATTTTGAAGAATGAATTTGAAGAAAATATTTTAACATATTTCCAAAATTTTCGAAAAAGAAACTTGAAGATTTTAAGGATTTTTTTTTAAATTTTGTAGGATATTTTAAAAATTGTAGGAGAAATTCGAATAAATTTGAACAATATTCAGACTTTTGGAAACAATTTCAACAAAATTAAAAATTTGAAAAAATTTAAAACCAAATATAGATTTTTGAATATTCCTAACCAGAAATTTAGAAGTTCTTCAATTGTGAAGATTAAAAAAAAGTTTTTTTAAAAATTCAGAAGCTCCTTAACTTTGAAGATTTGGAAAAAAAAGTTTTTTTAATAATTTTAAAGGGTTTCAAGACAATATTTTAAACATAAAATTTAGAAGCTTTTTCAACATTTTTTAATAATTCAAGATGATAATAAAATTTCTTAAGATTCCTTGGGAAAATTTGAAATGACTTTTTATTTTGAAGAATGAATTTTAAAAGGATATTAAAAAATATTTCCAAAATTGTAAAAAAAAGAAACTCGAAGTATTAGGGCAATTTTTGCAAATTTTGTAGGATTTTTTTTTAATTTTAGGAGAAATTCGAATAAATTTGAACAACATTTAGATTGTTTGAAACAATTTCAAAAAAATGTAAAATTTGAAAAACTTTAAAACCAAGTGTAGATTTTTGAATATTCCTAACTGGAAATTTAGAAGCTCTTTAATTTTTAGAAAAATAGAAAAATTTTCTTAATTTCTTCAATATTTTTTTTTTCAATTCCAATAAGCTTAAGAGATATTTAAAAGTTTAAACAAAATTGAAAAACAATTTAAAAATTGAAAAGATACAAAAAAATTAAAAACAAAATATAGATTCTTCAAGCTTTTAAAAATAAAATTGAGAAGCTTTTTAAGAATTTTTTAGGAATTCGAGAGGATAAAACAATTTTTTTCAGATTCCTACAAATTTTTATTTTTATTTTGAAGAATGAAGAATGAATTTTAAGATAATATTTAAAAAGATTTCCAAAATTGTCGAAAAAGAAACTCAAAGATTTTAAGGCATTTTTTTAATTTTATAGGATTTTTTACGAATTCAAGAGAATAAAACAATTTTCTTACGATTCCTAGGAAAATTCAAAACGATTTTTTATTTTGAAGAATGAATTTGAATTGAGTAATAATAAATTAATTTAAAACTAAAAAAGCGAAATTTTCAACAACAAAAAAAGAATAGATTAATTTTAAGTCTCAAAAATAAATTTTCAACAAAATAAAATAAATTTTTAAACAAAATAGTTAAATTTTCAACCACACAGATGAATTTTCAACCAAAAAGATTAAATATATATAAAAAAAATGTCGACCAAAAATGGAATGGTTAGACAAATTTTCCACAAAACAGATGAATTTTTAACAAAAAATAGGAGTTAATAGTCAATAGCCTATAAAATAAAAAATTTGACACAAAATTTAGTTGAATTTTTAGTAAAAAAAATTAATTTCCAATAAAAAAATATTTTTAAACCAAAAAAATTAAAAATTAAATTAATTAATTATATCAATTAATAATTAATGAAAATAATTCATTGAAATTAATTAAAAATTAATTATCTACCAAAAAGAAATAATTTTCCACCACACATTTTAATTTTTAATGGAATTTTCAACCTAATAGTTGAATTTTCAACTGAAGAAGAATTTTTGTTCAACCGATCATGAAATAGTTAAAATTTTCAGTTAAAAAAATTAATGAATTTTGAACCAAAATGATTAATTTTCTGCCAAAAAAAAGACAAATTTTTAACTGAAAAAGATGAATTTTCAACACAAAATAAAATAGTTTAATTTTAAGTTAGAGAAATAAATTTTCAACGAAATAATTAAATTTTCAACAAAACAGATGAATTTTCAACCAAAAAGATTAAAAGTCTATAAAAAAAAAATAAAAAAAAAAACAATGTCGACGAAAAATGGAATGGTTTTCAATTTTCTTAAGATTCCTAGGAAAATTTAAAATGGTTTTTTATTTTGAAGAATGAATTTGAAGAAAATATTCAAAAATATTTCCAAAATTGTCGAAAAAGAAATTTGAAGATTTTAAGGATTTTTTTTTAATTTTGTAGGATATTTTAAAAATTGTAGGAGGAATTCGAATAAATTTGAACAATATTCAGACTTTTGGAAACAATTTCAACAAAATTAAAAATTTGAAAAAATTTAAAACCAAATGTAGATTTTTGAATATTCCTAACAAGAAATTTAAAAGTTCTTCAATTGTGAAGATTGAACAAAAAGTTTTTTTTTTAAATTCAGAAGCTCCTCAATTTTGAAGATTTAGAAAATAAAGTTTTTTAAGAATCTTAAAGGGTTTCGGAAGAATAGAAAATTTTTCTTAATTTCTCAATTTTGTTTTAATGCCAGTAAGGTTAAAAGATATTTAGAAGTTTTGAAAAGATTAAAAAATAATTTAAAACAAAATATAGTTTTTTGAGGATTTTGAACATAAAATTTAGAAGCTTTTTCAGAATTTTTTAATAATGCAAGAGAATAAAAAAATTTCTTAAGCTTCCTTGGGAAAATTTGAAATGATTTGTCATTTTGAAAAATGAATTTTAAGAGGATATTAAAAAATATTTCCAAAATTATAAAAAAAGAAACTCGAAGATTTTAGGGTAATTTTTTTAAATTTTGTAGGATTTTTCTAAATTTTAGGAGAAATTCGAATAAATTTGAACCACATTTAGATTTTTGGAAACAATTTCAAAAAAATGTAAAATTTGAAAAACTTTAAAACAAAATATAGATTCATGAAGCTTTTAAACATAAAATTGAGAAGCTTTTTAAGAATTTTTTAGGAATTCGAGAGAATAAAACAATTTTCTTAAGATTCCTAGAAGTTTTTTTTTTTATTTTGAAGAATGAAGAATTAATTTTAAGATAATATTTAAAAAGATTTCCAAAATTGTCGAAAAAGAAACTCAAAGATTTTAAGGCATTTTTTTAATTTTATAGGATTTTTAAAAAAATGTTAGGAAAAATTCGAATCAATTTGAGCGATATTTAGACTTTTCAAAACAATTTCAAAAAAACCTTAATTTGAAAAACTTTGAAATCAAATGTACATTTTTGAATATTCCTAACTAGAAATTTAGAAGCTCTTTAATTTTTAGGAGAATTACAAAATTTTCTTAATTTCTTAAATATTTTTTTTAAAATTCCAGTAAGCTTAAGAGATATTGAAAAGTTTTAAAAAGATTAAAAAACTATTTAAAAATGGAAAAGATACAAAAAAATTAAAAACAAAATATAGATTCTTGAAGCTTTTAAACATAAAATTGAGAAGCTTTTTAAGAATTTTTTAAGAATTCGAGAAAATAAAACGATTTTCTTAAGATTCCTAGAAATTTTATTTTTTTATTTTTTATTTTGAAGAATGAATTTTAAGAGAATATTTAAAAAGATTTCCAAAATTGTCAAAATAGAAACTCAAAGATTTAAAGGCATTTTTTTGTAATTTTATAGGGTTTTTAAAAAAAATGTTAGGAAAAATTCGAATCAATTTGAGCGATATTTAGACTTCTCAAAACAATTTAAAAAAAATTGTAATTTGAGAAACTTTAAAACCAAATGTAGATTTTTAAATATTCCTAACTAGAAATTTAGAAGTTCTTTAATTTTTAGAAGAATAGAAAAATTTTCTTAATTCCTTATATATTTTTTTTCAATTACAGTAAGCTTAAGAGATATTTAAAAGTTTTGAAAAGATTAAAAAACAATTTAAAAATTGAAAATTACAACAACAAAAAATTAAAAACAACATATGGATTCTTGAAGCTTTTAAACATAAAATTGAGAAGCTTTTTAAGAATTTTTTAAGAATTCGAGAGAATGAAACAATTTTCTTAAGATTCCCAGAAAATTTTTTTATGATTTTCTATTTTTGAGGATGAATTTTAAGAGAATATTTGAAAAGATTTCTAAAATTTTCGAGAAAGAAACTCAAAGATTTTAAGGCATTTTTTTTAATTTTATAGAATTTTTAAAAAAATTTTAGGAATAATTCGAATCAATTTGAGCGATATTTAGACTTTAAAAAAAAAACTTTTAAAAACTTTTATTTGAAACACTTTAAAACCAAATGTAGATTTTTGAATATTTCTAACAAGAAATATAGAAGCTCCTTAATTTTGAAGATTTAGAAAAAAAAGCTTTTTAAGAGATTTATAAGCTCTTTGATTTTAAAGATTTAGAAAAAAAAGTTTTTTCAAGAATTTTGAGAGGTTTGAAGAGAATAAAAAAAAATTCTGAAAAGTCTTGAGAAATTTTAAAATGATTTTTTATTTTGAAAAATAAATTTGAAGAGTTTTTTTAAAAATATTTCCAAAATTGTAGAAAAAGAAACTCGAAGATTTTAAGATTTTGTTTTAATTTTATAGGATTTTAAAAAAATGTTAGGAAAAATTCGAATCAATATGAGCGATATTTATGTTTTTTTAAACAATTTCAAACACATTTTAATTTGAAAAACTTTAAGAACAAATGTAGATTTTTGAATATTCTTAACAAGTAATTTAGAAACTCTTTAATTTTGAAGATTGAGAAAAAAAGTTTTAAAAGAAATTTAGAAGCTCTTTAATTTTAAAGATTTAGAAAAAAAAGTTTTTAAGAATTTTGAGAGGTTTGAAGAGAAAAAAAAATTCTTAAAAGTCCTGGGAAAATTTAAAATGATTTTTAATTTTCAAAAATGAATTTTAAGAGAAAGATTAAAAAGATTTCAAAATATTTCAAATGATTTCCTATAATGTCGAAGATTTTCAAACAAAATTTTCCAATTTTTCAAAATTAATTTTTTTTTTTAAATTCCATAACATAAAATTTGGAAGCTTTTGAAGAATTTTGGAAGAATTCAAGAAAATAAAACAATTTTCTTAAGATTCCTAGGACCATTTTCATGAATTATCAAAAATATTGTTTTTGCTTTTCTTTTCTATTATTCTAGATAATAGATACTATGAAATAAAAAATTTCTATAATAATATCAATTTTATATTTTAATTAAAAAAATTTGCAAAAGAAAAAAACAATAATCGTGCTCTAAAAAAATAAATGTAATACTTGCCACCATAGTAAAATTGATATCAAGCTTGCTTTTTCCCTAGGATTTGGGTTCACAGCCGTTTTGCTTGCATCCATATTCTGAACTGCTCATTAGTTCATTGCAAAAATTGATTTTTGAAATCTGAAACAAAATAAAAAATAATTATTTAAATTTATATAATATTTTATGAATAGTAATTTTTTTATTAATTCAAAATGTACTTTATATCATTTTCTGATGATATCTTTCACTGAAGATACACTGATAATAATTATAGAGATTACTTTTGCAAATTCTGCTTTAATGAGAAAAAGTTTCGAGGATTTAAAAATTATTTTGAATATTTCAGATGTGTCAAAAAAGAATCTATAAAATTAAAAAAAAAATTATTTCACAGGATTTTACAAAATATTAGGAAAAATTCGAGCTTTTTAAAAGATATTCAGGACTTTTAGAAGTTTGGAAGAAATACAAAATATTTCATTAATTTTCGGAAATGCTTTTAAGTTTTAAAATATTTTAAATCTATTAAAAATCTCTTATATTCTTAAAAATATTTTTAGCTGCCTCGAATTTTCCTTGAAATTTTGAAAAATCATTTAAAATGTAAAAAAATTGCCTTAAAATCTTCCAAATTTCCCTAGGAATTTAAAGAAAATTAGAAGAGACTTTTGAATATTTCAGATGTATCAAAGAAGAATTTTAAGAAAATTAGAAAAGATTTTTGAATATTTCAAATGAATCAAGAAGATTGAAAAAATTTTATTTTACAAGACTTTATAAAATATTAGGAAAAATTCAAGCTTTTTGAAAAATATTTAGGACTTTTAGAAGTTTGAAAGAAATAAAAAATATTTGATAAATTATCGGAAATGCTTCCAACTTTTTAAATATTTTAAATCTATTAAAAATCTCTTAAATTCCTGAAAATATTTTTAGTTGACTCGAATTTTTACCTTGAAATTTTCAAAAAATTTTCAAAATGAAAAAATTTGCCTTAAAATCTTCCAGATTTTCCTAGAAATTTAAAAAGATTTTTGAATATTTCAGATGTATCAAAAAAGATTCTAGAAGATTAAACAAAATTTATTTCACAGGATTTTACAAAATATTAGGAAAAATTCGAGCTTTTTAAAAAATATTTAGGACTTTTAGAAGTTTGCAAGAAATAAAAAATATTTGATAAATTTTCGGAAATGCTTCCAATTTTTGAAATATTTTTAATCTATTCAAAACCTCTTAAATTCCTGAAAAAATTTTTAGCTGCCTCGAATTTTTCTTGAAATTTTCAAAAATTATTCAAAATGTAAAAATTTGCCCTAAAATCTTCCAAATTTTCCTAGGAATTTTAAGAAAGTTAGAAAAGATTTCTGAATATTTCAGATATACCAAAAAATAATCTAGAAGGTTAAAAAAAATTTTATTTTACAGGATTTTACAAAATATTAGGAAAAATTCGAGCTTTTTAAAAAATATTTAGGACTTTAAAAAGTTTGGCAGGAATAAAAAATATTTGATAAATTTTCGGAAATGCTTCCAAGTTTTAAAGTATTTTAAATCTTCAAAACCTCTTGAATTCCTGAAAATATTTTTAGTTAACTCGAACTTTTCTTGAAATTTCGAAAAATCATTCAAAATGTGAAAATTTGCCTTAAAATCTTCCAAACTTTCCTAGAAATTTGAAAAAAAATTAGAAAAGCTTTGTGAATATTTCACATGTGTCAAAAAAGATTCAAGAAGATTAAAAAAAATTATTTTACAAAATATTAGGAAAAATTCGAGCTTTTTAAAAAATATTTAGGACTTTTAGATGTTTGAAATAAATAAAAAATATTTGATAAATTTTCGGAAATGCTCCCAAGTTTTAAAATATTTTAAATCTATTCAAAACCTCTTAAATTCCTAAAAATATTTTTAGCTGCCTCAAATTTTTCTTGAAATTTTGAAAAATCATTTAAAATGTAAAAAAATCACCTTAAAATCTTCCAAATTTTCCTATAAATTAAAAAAAGAATCGGGTTTCAAAATATATGAATTACCATAACTTCCCCACTCTTTAATAAAATGTACCAATGTTATAGGTCAATCGATTCATCTTGAATCAACATAACTTTTCTATTCTTGCATCTACTTTAAATTATGTTAATGAAAAAAGTTTTACTATAAAAATCGATTTTCAAAATATATGAATTACCATAACTTCCCTACTCTTTAATAAAATGTATTAATATTATCGGTCAATCGATTCGTCTCGAACTAAGGAATCTTTTATATTCTTGTATCAACTTTCAATTATGTGAATGAAAAAAGTTTTACTATAAAAATCGATTTTAAAAATATATAAATTACCATAACTTCCCTACTCTTTAATAAAACGTATTAATATTATAGGTCTATCGATTCGTTTTGAACCAAGGAATCTTTTAATTTCTTGCATCAACTTTGAATTATGTGAATGAAAAAAGTTTTACTATAAAAATCGATTTTCAAAATATATAAATTACCGTAACTTCCCTACTCTTTGATAAAATGTATTAATATTATGGGTCAATCGATTCGCCTCCAACCAAGGAATTTTTTATATTCCTGCATCAAATTTGAATTATGTGAATGAAAAAAGTTTTACTATAAAAAACCGATTTTCAAAATATATAAATTACCATAACTTCCCTACTCTTTGATAAAATGTATTAATATTATGGGTCAATCGATTCGCCTCGAACCAAGGAATCTTTTATATTCTTGCATCAACTTTGAATTATGTGAATGAAAAAAGTTTGACTATAAAAATCGATTTTAAAAATATATAAATTACCATAACTTCCCTACTCTTTGATAAAACGTATTAATATTATGGGTCAATAGATTCGACTCGAACCAAGGAATCTTTTATATTCCTGCATCAAATTTGAATTATGTGAATGAAAAAAGTTTTACTATAAAAAACCGATTTTCAAAATATATAAATTACCATAACTTCCCTACTCTTTAATAAAACGTATTAATATTATAGGTCTATCGATTCGTTTTGAACCAAGGAATCTTTTAATTTCTTGTATCAACTTTGAATTATGTGAATGAAAAAAGTTTTACTATAAAAATCGATTTTCAAAATATATAAATTACCGTAACTTCCCTACTCTTTGATAAAATTTATTAATATTATGGGTCAATCGATTCGCCTCAAACCAAGGAATTTTTTATATGCCTGCATCAACTTTGAATTATGTTAATGAAAAAAGTTTTACTATAAAAAACCGATTTTCAAAATATATAAATAACCATAACTTCCCTACTCCTTGATAAAATGTATTGATATTATGGGTCAATCGATTCGCCTCGAACCAAGGAATCTTTTATATTCCTGCATCAAATTTGAATTATGTGAATGAAAAAAGTTTTACTATAAAAAACCGATTTTCAAAATATATAAATTACCATAACTTCCCGACTCTTTGATAAAATGTATTAATATTATGGTTCAATCGATTCGCCTCGAACCAAGGAATCTTTTATATTCTTGCATCAACTTTGAATTATGTGAATGAAAAAAGTTTGACTATAAAAATCGATTATAAAAATATATAAATTACCATAACTTCTCTACTTTTTAATAAAATGTATTAATATTATAGGTCTATCGATTCATCTTGAACCAAGGAATCTTTTATTTTCTTGCATCAACTTTGAATTATGCGAATGAAAAAAGTTTTACTTTAAAAAAACGATTTTAAAAATATATAAATTACCGTAACTTCTCTACTCTTTAATAAAATGTACCAATGTTATATAGGTCAATCGATTCA
>CAKNYM010051014.1:118307-133142 GCA_932195095.1 Andricus curvator
CAACACAACTTTCCTATTCTCGCATCAACTTTCAATTATGTGAATGATAAAAGTTTTACTATAAAAATCGATTTTAAAAATATATAAATTGCCATAACTTCCCTACTCTTTAATAAAATATATTAATAGTATAGGTCAATCGATTCGTCTCGAACCAAGGAATCTTTAGATCCTTGCATCAACTTTGAATTATGTCAATGAAAAAAGTTTTACTATAAAAAACCGATTTTAAAAAAATTATTGAGTGCAAAAAAAAATGCAATAAATATTTTTAGAAATCCTTTGGTCAGTTTCAAGATACACATATCCACACATCCGGACAATTGCTTAGAACATTGTATTTGACATTTTTAAATTGAGGAAGGTTTAATTAAATGAATTTAAAATTTTCGGAAAATGTTACCATTACAAAGCTTTCTCTATGAGGAAGCAATAATGGTTAATTTAATAAACTAATTAATTTACCTTTTGAAAATATAAATTATCCCACAGAAAAGAAGGTTGCACGAGTATTTTTAAAATTACACTGACTATGAAGAGACGTAACTAGCATTTAAGTGATTAGCTCAGTGCTGGTCATTTAACTAACTTTTATCTGATAAGAATGGGAATAATATCATAGTCATCGCGATAAGTTTATTCGTTATACTTTCTCTAACAAAGCCCATCAAAAATTGAAACATCACTCAATAATCAATCACAAAGATATAGACGATGCAATAAATGTTACAATTCAAATAATTCAAAATTAATCGTTTCCTGATTTGAAATTATTATTTATTTATTAATTATTTTTAATTATATTTTATACTTCTTATGATAAATATTAATCTGAAATAAATTTTCGAACTGAAAACAAATAAATTGAAACAGAATTAAATGCAATGAACAACACAATTATGATTTAAGTGAAGTATCTCAAAGTACAATTCATCGAGACATTTTATGTGTCATCAGGAATGATTTAGCAAATCCTTTATCTGTTTTTAAAACAACTCTATATTTATTTCTATATAGGCGTTTTGTAACAATAACAATTTTTTATTTTTGTTCAGAAGAGATCTGTTATTTTAGGAAATATTTAAATTATTGAGAATATTGAATATTTTTAATTCTTTTGATGAAAAAAAAAAATGATTATAAAAATATATTTGTTGCCTAAAGTTGAAATTTCAATCGAATATTGAAACAAATATTTCTTGGCAAAAATAGTAGTTGCTTTTAACAAAAATTGCAGTCACGAGATCTTGCTTATATTGTTGTTGAAAAACTGAATTTTGAAGATTAAAAAAAACTTTTTAAGAATTTTGAATGGTTTCGAGATATTAAAAAACTTTTCAAAATTCCCGGGAAAATTTGAAACGTTTTTTTTTTTAATGAATTTTAAGAGAGAGAAAAAAATTTTTCAAAAAGTTTCAAATGATTTTATAAAATGTCGCAGATTTTAAAGCAGAATTTTTCAATTTTGCAAAATTAATTTTTTTTTTAAATTCGAGTAAGCTTAAGAGATATTTAGAAGTTTTAAAAAGATTCAAAATTAATGTAAAACTTGAAAAGATTAAATTTTTTTTTAACAAAATGTAGATTTTTGAAGATTTTGAAAATAGAATTCAGAAGCTTTTGTCAAAAAAGAAACTCGAAGATTTTAACGAACTTTTTTTAGTTTTATATGATTTTTGTAAAATTGTAGCAATAATTCAAATCATCTTCAAATATTTTAGACTTTTTAAAAAAATTTCCAAAAATTTTTTTATTTGAAATGATTTAAAACCAAATGTAGATTTTTGAATATTCATAACAAGAAATAAAAAAATGCTTAAAATTCCTGGGAAAATTTCAAATGATTTTTTATCTTGCAAAATGAATTATCAGAAAAAGATTAAAAATATTTCAAAACGTTTTAAATGATTTTCAAAAATGCCAAAGATGTTAAAGCAGAATTTTTCAATTTTGCAAGATTATGTTTTTTTTTAATTCGAGTAAGTTTAAGAGACATTTGGGATTTTTAAATGATTCGAAAATAATTTAAACCTTGAAAAGATTTTAAAAAATTTTAAACAGAATCTAGATTTTTGAAGATTTTGAACATCAAAAAAAGCTTATTACGATTTTTTTAAGAATTCAAGTTTCCTAGGATTTCTAGAAAATTTTTGAATGAATTTCAGTTTGAAAAAAATGAATTTTCGGAGAATATTTAAAAGATTAAAAAAATTATCAAAAAAGAAACTCGAAGATTTTAAGACAATTCTTCAATTTTATAGGATTTTGAAAAAATGTTGGGAAAATTGGCATCAATTTAAAAGATATTTAGAATTTTTTAAACAATTTAAGAAAATTTTAAACAATATGTGGATTTCTAGAGATTTCGAAAATAAAATTTAGAAGTTTTTTTATTAATTTTGAAATAATTGAAGAAAATAAAACAATTTTCTCAAGATTCCTATGAAATTTTTTAACGATTTTTCATTAAAAAAAAAAATAATTTTAGGAGAATATTCAAAAAGATTTCCAAAATTGTCGAAAAAGAAACTCGAAGATTTTAAGGGAATTGTTTAAGTTTTGCAGGATTTAAAAAAAATGGTAGGAAAAATTTTAATCATCCTAAAAGGTAAGATGAAGATCTTCAATAACATTATTTTTTATATTAAATTTAATAAATAAGTTGATTATTATATTATTTTTATTAATATATTTTTCTTCATTATTGATAAAATTGACTTTTTAAAACCATTAAAAAATTTTTTTAACCAAATGTAGATTTTTGAAGATTCCAAATAAGAAATTTACAAGCTTTTTAATTTTGAAGATTTAAAAAAAAAGGTTTTTTTTTGTAGAATTTTAAAAGGTCTCCAGAGAATGAAAAAAATGTTCCTAAAATTCCTGGAAAATTTTCAAATTTTTTTTTTTATTTTGAAAAATCAATTTTACGTAAAAGTTTAAAAACATTTTAAAACATTTCAACTGATTTCGTAAATTGTCGAGGATTTTAAAACGAAATTTCTCAAATTTGCATGATTAAGTTTTTATTTAATTACACTAAGTTTAAGAGATATTTAGAAGTTTTGAAAAATTTCAAAAATAATGTAATATTTGAAAAGATTTGAAAATTTTTAAACAAAATGTAGGTTTTTGAAGATTTTAAAAATAAAATTTAGAAGCTTTTTAAGAATTTAGGATAATAAAACAATGTCCTCCAGACTCCTATGAAATTTTGAAATAATTTTCAATTTTGAAAAATTAATTTTCATAACAAATTTTTTAAAAGATTTTCAAAATTGTCAAAAAAGAAACTTGAAGATTTTGAGGAAATTTTTTTTTCGAATACTCAAAAGACATTTAGATTTTTTGAAAGAATTTCAAAAAAATGTTTAATTTCAAAAAATTTAAAACCAAACCTAGATTTTTGAATATTCATAACAAGAATTTTAGAAGTTCTTCAATTTTGAAGATTGAGAAACAATTTTTTTTTAATTTTGAAAGACTTCAAGAGAATAAAAAAATTTCCTTAACTTTCCTGGGAAAACTTCAAAAGATTTTTTATTTTCATGAATCAATTTTAAGAGAAAGTATAAAAAGATTTCAAAACGTTTCAAATGATTTCCTAAAATTTCAAAGATTTTTAGGCAGAATTTTTCAATTTTGTAAGATTATTTTTTTTTATTCGAGTAAGTTTAAGAGATATTTACAAGTTTTGAAAAGATTTAAAAATAATTTAAAACTTGAAAAGTAAAAAAAAATTGTCAACAAAATGTAGATTTTTGAAAAATTGGAACATAAAATTTAGAAGCTTTTTAAGAATTGTTTAAGATTTCAAGAGAATAAAAAAATGTCTTGAGATTCCTATGAAAGTTTTGAATGATTTTTTATTTTAATAAATGAATTTTAAGCGAATATTTAAAAATATTTCCAAAATTGTCAAAAAATAAACTCGTAGATTTCCAGGCAATTTTTTTAAATTTTGTAGGATTTTTTAAAACATTTTAGGAAAAATTCGAATTAATTTGAACGATATTTATACTTTTCGAAAAAATTTAAAACCAAATGTAGATTTTTGAATATTCACAACAAGAAATTTAGAAGTTCTTTAATTTTGAAAATTTGGGGGAAAAAAGTTGTTTTAGGAGTTTTTTCTTAAATTCCAAAAATTTTAAGAGATATTGAGAAGTTTTGAGAAGATTAAAAAATAATTCTAAACTTGAAAAGAATAAAAAAAATGTAAACAAAAAGTAGGTTTTTGAAGATTTTGAATATAAAATTTAGAGGCTTTTTAAGAATTTTTTAAGAATCTAAGAGAATAAAACAAGCAAATTTTTTAATGAATTTCTGTTTTTAAAACTGAATTGTAAGAGAAAATCTAAAAAGATTTGTAAAATTATTGAAAAAGAAATTCCAAGATTTTAAAGCAATTTTATTTTGTACGATTTTTAAAAAAATTTAGAAAAAGTCGAATCAATTTGAAAGATATTTAGCTTTTTAAAAACAATTTCAAAAAAATTTGAAATTTGAAAAAATTTAAAACCTAATGTAGATTTTTATATATTTATAACAACAAATTTAGAATCTCTTTGATTTTGAAGATTTAGAAAAAGAGATCTTTTAAGAATTTTTAAAGGTTTCAAGAGAATAAAAAAATTTTCTTAAAATTCCTGGAAAATTTGCAAATGATTTTTTTTCAAAAATAAATTTTAGGAGAAAGATTAAAAAGATAAGGCTATAATAAATTATAGCTCTTTTCGGAGGAAAAATTCTTTACAACTTTACTGTTTCCAATTCTGGGAGTAAATTTTTCTATGGCTGAAATTGTGTAAACGAATTTTTTTAAGGAACATTTTTTAAACAAATAACTATATTATAAGATTATTTACTTATGTGTCTTTAAAATAATAAGACCTGAATTATTAAAATTCAAACATTTTTTTTAATTGACAAGGAGCGACAGTAAGACAAAATTGACCTGAAAACAATATTGTTATGATAATAAAATAATTATTTTTCGTAAGTTTTAAGATTAAAGAAATGTTTTTTTCTTTCATAAGACATGACTGATAATTTGAACTTTATATCTGATAGCTTATCTAGTGGATACTTATTGAGGAAAGTTGCGTCAAAATAAAAAAAGTTTACATCAATAAACAAAATAAAACTTTTTGTGATAGTAAAAAACACACTTTTTTTCGTTATCTATAACAGGAAATCTGATGCAGAACGCGTCTTGTTGCGGAAAATTTTGCTTGACATTACGAACAATCAGTAAATAGTAATTATATTTATGAATGTAAATTGACGTTATTTTGCGGAAGTCGTATAATATTTTAGATACATTTGCTCGTCAAATCCTACGTTGACAATAATGAAAATAAAAAAGAACAAAAAACAAAATACGAACAATAGCATATTTGTACATTTGGGTGGTCCAAAATGTGTTTTTTTTTTTTTTTCAAACAATTAATTGTTGTTTTGAGTTTGAGAGTTGAATTTTCAAAGAAAAAAAAATTCAACGAAATAGTTCAATTTTTAACCGAATAGTTTAACTTTTAACCTACAAAGATGAATTCTTAACCGAAACGACGAATTTTCAACAAAGAAAATTAATTTTATACCAAAAAAGACAAATTTTCTACAAAATACATCAATTTGCAAAGAAATAATTTAATTTTCAAATAAGAATGATTAATTTTCAGTAGAAAAAAAATTTCAAATAAATAGGTGAATTTTAAACCAGAGATGAATTTTCAACTAAAATGATGAATCTGCGATTCTGCAACCAAAGAATGAATGTTTCATGAAGTAGGTAAACTTTTAACAAACAAAAAAAAGCAAATTTTCTACAAAACAGTTGAATTTTCAACCCGAAATTATTAATTTTCTACCAAAGAGACGAATTTTCTAATCAAAAATACGTATTTTCAACAAAAAAAGTTAATTTTTAACCAAAAAATTGCAGTTTTAATCAAAAGAGAGAAAATGTCCACCAACAGGATTAGTTTTCTACCAATAAAGACCAATTTTTGACTTAAAAAGATTAATTTTCAGCAAAATAAATGGAAAAGTTACATTTGTAGTTTAAAAAATTAATTTTACATTTTAAAAATAATTTTCAGCAAAATATTTACATTTTCAAGCAAAGAGATCAACCCTAAAACAAATTTTTAACAAATTGGTTCGAGTTTTACCCAAGTAATTGAATTTTAAATTTAAAAAATATCAATTTTCAGTCAAAAATGATATAGTTACGTTTTTAGTTAAACAAATTATTTTTCAAACAAAGAAAGGCATTTTTAACCAAAAAGATCAATTTTCAACAATGACAAAATTATTTTTCAATGAAGTGTTTCAACTTTCACCCAAATAATTGATTTTTATACCAAAAAATATGCATTCTCATCGAATAATATAATAGTAGATATTTCAAATAAAAAGTATGACTTTTTTATGAAAATTGTTGAATTTGCAGTCAAACAATAAAATTCTTCACTAAAATTACAGTCATCAGGATAAAGCAACTGCAAGAGAAGAAGAAATAAAAATACAAGGCAAATAAATTACTAACAGGAACATTATATCAGGGTAGTCCCAAACTTCGTTTTTCAAAAAAAAAAAAAAAATTGATTAGCAGTTTGAACTCGAAAGTTCATTGCCTCACTACCCGATTCGGGTAGTGTTTCTAGGTGGATATTTACTACCAATGTGGGCCCACCACACCCACGACGGGCCAACAGCAACGCAGTATTTCCTGAACGGTCACCCATCCAAGTACTAACCGCGCCCAACAATGCTTAACTTCAGTGATCTTACGAGAACTGGTTATTCCAGAGTGGTATCGCCGTTGGCTTCGTTTTTCAAAATTCTCTAAATTTACCCCGACAAATTTTTTATTTGCTCTAACCATTAATATTCAAATACCATTTAGATTGTAGATTCGTCATTTTCACCGTGATAAAATAAACAGTCTCTTCTTAAAAAGGTAATCTTTTTTCGTTCAGCAGAGAAAAAGTTTAAAAAACTATTTTTTCTTTAAACGAACGAAAATTTCAGAACCATGAGCAAAATTAAAGGACTTTTCGAGGTTTTTCCAGGTAAAAAATAATTCAAGGACTTTTCCAGGTTTTCAAGGATTTCCAGGACACTAGACACCCTGTTATGAGACCTGTCAAAATCATTTTCCAATCTCAACAAGATGCAACTCAGATGCTTCGGTCATTTATCGATCAAGGGAAGGGACTGATTGCTCAAAATCTACTCTCGAACATGAAGCTGTCTTTGGATCGTACTCTCATTCAGCAGCGGCAGTACAAGGATCTGCGCAAAAAGCTCGATTAGCGACTATCCTAAGGAGAAAGCAACCTTCGGAAAATATACAAAAAGGGAACCCCAACGATAGTTTCCAACCCGGCAAAAACCTACAAGCTAATTGTCTACTACCAACACTCTAGAGGTATAAATACAAAGTTCAATTACTTAATCAAATCTATGGATATTTTTAAATATGTCATCTTTATTCTGACGGAAACTTGGCTCAAACCTGATGTCTTATCATCTGAATTTTTTAACACCAATTTGTATCATATCTTTAGGGTTGATCGTATAGATAGATTAGGTGGCGGTGCTCTTAAAGTTATCAATGTAAGATATCCATGCTTAATTTTAGATGTCTCCTCTATATCTAGAACAGTACTTTCAGTCAATGTTGTTTGAAGATCTTTTAAATTCACAAATGGCTCTTCAGGATATCTGAGGACAAAAACTAATTATCCTTGGCGACTTTAATGTTCCTCACACAACACATTGTTGCAAGCATTGGAACTAAAGCAATTAAACTCTATAGCGAATTACAATAATAAATATTTGGATCTGGTATTCTCTAATGTTGATACTTTAATAAGTAGATGTCTCCTCCCCATTTTTCCTTAAGATGCGCATCACCCTACTCTGGACTTGTTGCTAGATCTAAAATCTAGCAATATTCGAACAAACATAGTTGATAACAGTCTATCGTCGCGCCATAACTGGAAAAGGTGCAATTGGAATGAACTGTTTGTCTAACTTTACGATACTGATTGGTCCATCCTGGAAAATATTAATAATATTGATGATGACTGCAACCTATTCTACGATCAATTGTACTCTGCAATAAACAAATCAACTCCTAAATTTGTAGGTAATATTCAAAATAGACAATATCCGCCTTGGTTCACGAAAGATATTACGCTGAACAACAACATTTTGGGCCCGGGATGTCTCATTGAAGTGAATATGATTTTTACATGTATGTATTATTTTCATATCGCGATTTTCGTAACATTTAAATTAATATTAATTTTGAGTTTACTAAAACTAACTTTCTCTATTTTTATTCAAGCTGAACTTGATTTCAATATAATTTTCACGATACACAGTTTGCATTACAAGACAAAAACGTGATCAGATGGACAATGTTTTTTATTTTTAGCCGAAACTCTTATTCTTCTATTCAGATCGAAACAATTAATAATAATATCTTGAATGTCACTAAGCGTTGTATACTTTCATTTTTGTACTTCCCGCCGCCGCGAGAGCACGTCTGAGCTCGCAGCACGTGTGCTATGAGACACTAGGTGGCAGGACAGTCGTACTGAATGAACAGCTGTCATACCAAATTTTTCAGTGAGTGTATTGTGTATATTTTCATTTGTTGTTTTGCCTTCTAACGTAGGTATTTCCTATACAGATTTATCTCCGAATCGCATTGATAAAGTAATCTGAACATGTTACGAAATCGTCAATGTGTGAATAGTCGTAGTAAATTTTGCTATGTATGTAGTGAGTGTGTATTTGAGGAAAACAGACAGAACTGTACTCCCTCATTGCAAAGTGCATATGAAAACTAATTTGGTTTCAAAATAAGTAATTGGGGTGTGCCAAGACTCTCGAAATCTTCCTTATTCTATGCCTACAACATGGAGAGAACAGAAAGATCATGTGAGTGACGGTTACTTTTGCCTAACTAAATTAAAAGGATTTTCATCAAAAACAAAAGATCGAATAAACTATCCACAAGTGTCATCAGTTACAAGGCCTGTACTTGGAGTGCCAGTACATACAATAACTCCTTCGCCAATGCAAGTAACAACGGCAGATTCACAAGAGTTTTTTGAAAGTCAACTGCTCAGTTTAGAGCACTCATCTTCTGACTTCGAATCGAATTCTTAAATAAAAAAAGAGCAAACTGAGCCGATCCGTTTTAATGAAAAAGAACTAAATGATCTTACCCGTGATTTAACTCTTTCTAAATCTAAAGCAGAAATATTAGCTTCTCGCCTGAAAGAAAAAAATCTACTTGAAACGAACGTTAAAATCACTTTTCGAAGTCGAGAAGAAAAATTCAGAGATTATTTTTCAGAAGAAAATAGTTTTTTGTTTTGCAACGATATCGAAGGGCTATTTTGCGAACTTCAGCTTGAATTTGTGGTTGATGAATGGCGTCTTTTTATTTACTCTAATAAAACAAGCTTGAAAGCTGTACTTTTAAATAATGGTAACGAAAAGCCATCCATACCAGTCTTTAATGGTACGCAAACTAAAGAATGCTATGGCAATGTGAACATTTTATTAGAAAAAATTGATTGTGATAAACATAAATGGAATATATGTGGGGACTTCAAAATAATAAGTATTCTTCTGGGTCTACAGTTAGACTACACTAAGTATATGTGCTTTCTATGTCAATGGAATAGCCGAAAAAAGCAGCACACTATACACACAAAATATGGCCACCGCGGATAGAAATGATACCCGGACAAAAAAATGTTATTGCACAACCCCTTGTTGATTCTCAAAATGTTTTCTTACCGCCATTGCACATGAAATTAGGTTTAGCTAAAAGTTTTGTCAAGGAACTGATCAAGGAATCTCCTGAGGCATACTCATTTTTGAAAGAAAAATTGTCACATATTAGTGATGCAAAATTGAAAGAGGGCGTATTTGTTGGACCTGACATTAGAAAGCTTATGCTTGATGCGAATTTTGAAAAAAAAAATGTCAAGCTTCACATACCCATATCAAGCATAGAATCTTGCGATGTGTTGCAAGAAAACATAAACAATTTCAATCTTTGGTGTCATGAGAACAATTTTACCTTAAACGTAAGAAAATGTAAGATTATGACATTTACTAAGAAGAGGTCTATTTTGGAATATCAGTAAACGATTGAAGGTGTTAACCTCGAGAGACTTTTTGTGATTGAGGACTTGGGCGTGAATATTACGTCGAATTTAAATTTCGATACAAACGTTGACGGGATTGTTCTCGGTGCAAGCAGGACTCTAGCATTTCTGATAAAATCATGCAAGAACTTTAAAACTACGAGACTTCTCAAGACAACATTTCAGACCCTGGTTATGTCTAAGATGGAATATGCTTCTGTGGTTTGCGCTCCTCACACCAAAAAGTACTCTGATGCCATTGAAAGCTGCCATACCAAATTTCTGACATTCTTAGCTTGGGAGGAAGATGGAACATTTCCTCCTAGGGGATCAGACTATACATTGCTTAGATCTAGATTTGGAGTGTGGTCCTTGAAGGACAGACGTATTTTTTCAACCACTTTATGCCTTTTCAAAATTGTACACGGTTTAATTGACTGTCATTCTATCTTACATATGCTTCCACTTAATGCTCCGCAGTATGCCACTCGTCAGACTGAACCTTTTTACATTCCTTCATGGAGAGTCCACAATAGGATTGAGAAACCGACGTAGCATTGACTTGACGTAGACTTGACATAGCAGTAGCGTGGACGCGATGCGCGCGCATGTATTACCAACTGCTTATTTTCTATGTGCCGTTCGCGTTCCGCTGTTCCGGAGAATCAATATTAAAATGGCCCACTCAAGGTGCCGTTCCATGTGGGAAACTCATGAGAGTGAAAGAGACAAATAGATCCGTTCGTCTCATGAGTTTCCCACATGGAACGGCACCTTGAGTCGGTCATTTTATTCTTGATTCTCCGGAACAGCGGAACGCAAACGACACATAAAAATAAGCAGTTGGCAATACATGCGCGCGCATCGCATCCACGCTACTGCTATGTCAAGTCAATGCTACGTCGGTTTCTCAATCCTATTGTGGACTCTCCATGCAGCTCTCAACCGTCTTTCTCTTTTGTATCGTATCTGCACCTATGTAAATGAACTATATGTATATCCAGGCGCTGATCCCAACATTGATCTATTTTTTATGTCTCATGGCGAGTTCATTACAGCAACCTCTCAATTTGTTAACAATCGTCAATAATATTAATACAATCTTGGAGCGATGTAACTTTTCTCACACTACTTAGCAATGTATATATGTTGATATGTACATTTTGTAGCCCTATTATTGGTCATTCGACCGTTGGGCTTATATTTCATGAATAAATAAATAAATGTTTCAAAAATATTGATTTAGGGCCATGTTACGAGTGGGTCACGTGACCGGATTCCTGCCTTACCGACACTTTTTTGCAAAATCAACTTACGTTCACATGAAACGCGATATCGAGTTGAAAATTTTGGATAATAAATAAAAAGCGCTAAGAAAGGCGGCTCTGGTCCTAAATTTTTATAATTATGAAAAAAGTTTTTTTTGTAAATCATTTTTTTTTGCTTTTTTCATGATTATTAAAATTTAGAACCAGAGCCGCCTTTCTTAGCGCTTCTTATTTAATATCCTAAATTTTCAACTCGATATCGCGTTTCGTGTGAACTTAAGTTGATTTTGAAAAAAAGTGTCGGCAAGGTAGGAATCCGGTCACGTGACCCACTCGTAACATGGCCTTAAAGAAAAAGGCTTTCAGTAACTACTTCAAAGAAAAGCTACATTAAATGTGATAAATAAGGGCAACTGAAAAATCCCGAAAAATAAAATTCCCGGCAGTGTAAAACCCGAATAATAAAATTCACAAAATTATAAAATTTCCGGAATATAAAAATGGTGGATTGGAAAATGTCAAAATAATAAAATTTCTTAACAGTTTATGATATTACTGAATTTTTTTTGTCACAAAATATTATATATTTATTAAAAATACAATAATCAAATATAATAAAAGTTTTTTTAATGTTAAAAATTATTGAAAATTATAGTTTGAATGTAAAATAACAATAATTGAAAAATATATATTTCTGAATGAAATTTTTTTTTAATGTGCATAATATTTAAAAAAATTACAAAAAACGTTCTCAAAAATCGAATATTTAATAAAAAAAAAAGAGAATTCAGGGAGAACTTTTTTCATTCGAGGCGCACGTGCTTTTTAGTTTATTTTTTATAAAATTTTTATAAAATTATTGTTATTTAAATTTGAAACAATAATTTTTAGAAACATTGGAAATTAAACAAAATTGTTTGATCAAAGTATTTGATTATTGTATTTTTAATAAATAAATAATATTGATTAAAGATCTATTTTTTAAAAGTTTAAATTCGGAAATTTCCTTCTGGGGATTTTATTCTTCGGCAAGTTTTCAATTCGTAATTTTTATATTTCAGCAATTTTATAATTTCGGGAATTTTATTATTCGGGAATTATTTTCCAATTCGGCAATTTTACAGTGTCGGAAGTTTTTATTTTTCAGGATTTTTTAGTCGTCCCGTTTAAGGTTTTTTTAGTATGATTGTTTGAATTTCAAATAACAATAATTAAAAAAATATACTTCAGGATGAAAAATTTTGTTTGAAAATGTGCATAGTATTAAAAAAAATACAAAAAAAGTTCACAAAAATAAAATTTGTAATTAAAAAAAAAAATTAAAAGGAAATTTCGAGATAAATCAGTGCGGAATTCAGCAAAATTTGGTTAGAAAGTATTATTAAGCTCGGAGAAAATTTAGGGAAATTTTTTTTTTGTTCGAGGCGCACGTGTTTTTAAATTTATTTTTCCTACAATTACTGTTATTTTAAATTTAAACAATAACTTTAATAAATTTTAAAAATTAAAAAAATATATAAGTTTCAGCTTTCTGTAATTGTTATTCTTTTACCTTCGACTGATAGTTTCAAAAGATAAAACACATTATCAGTTACCTTCGTACTGTGATTATAACAATGTGGAAAATAGGCCAACATTCTTGTTAAAAAACTAGACAATTCAAATTGGATATTTTATTTTTAACGCAATTTTTCCTGAAAACTTCCAATTTCAATTTTTATTTCCATTTTAAGTATTTTTGTGGTGATTATACCTAATTTTCTGAAATAAAAAATTTAAATTTTTGTACATTATGCAATAACAACTGATGATTGTTTAAACAAATTTTTATCATCTTATGCATTTTCTAATACAAAAATTTGCGTTTCTTTAAGGTATTATCAGCATGTTATTTAGTAATGGCTCTGTGCTATCGATCGATAACAATTGATAATTTTTTAAATAAAAAACTAAATTAACAAACTTAATTGAAATTTGCATTTTGCGGCTATTTCTAAAGATAAAAACTTGTTTTTTTTTTTCAACGAAACCAACTGTTTTTAACTAATTTTTTTTTTTAGAAACCTATATAATGATCCAATATTGTTATTGTCATTGATAATCTTATAGACAATTTTTTTTCTCTCATACATTGATAAAAAAAAATTCCGTTTTTCTTATGGACACTTAAAATTCACGTAACCGTTAATCACCGACGTTACCTTCACAACAAAGGTCGACACTAACTTGTTATATAAAATAAAAGTTTAAAACATAGTTATTAACAGTTGGTTACGTTGAAAAAACCAAGTTTTCACTTTTAAAAATAGATGAAAAATGCATTTGTTAATTAATTTTGTTTAAACAATTATCAATTTTTATCTATCGATAGCACAGAGCTATTACTAAATAACAGGATGCGAATACCTTCAAGATACGCAGTTTTTTCATAAAAATATCTAAGATGATACAAATTTGTCTAAACAATTATTGTTGACAATGAAATTTATTTTCATGTAAGCTTCCTAAAGATCTAGAAGTTAGTTATTTACACTTCATTACGTTGAAAGAACCAAATTTTTACCTCTAAAAATAGGCAGGCAGTGCATTTTTTAATTAATTTTGTTTAAACAATCATCAATTGTTATTGGATGACCAAATCTTACAAAGTGAATGACACTTAAGTATAATTTTTAGTCGATTCCGTAGAAAAAACTTGATTTATTTCATCATAAATACCAGCTGTAGATAATTGTTTATAAAACTTGTTGATAAAATAATACATTATTTATTATCTTTCATGAATTCAAGCAAAAAAAAGGTTTTTGTCTATGAGTTTTTCAAATTTAGTGCGAATCAGTTCACGAATCACTGTTTATCCCCATGAATCCATTTTCACTCAATTAATTAATTTATAACAAATTCAATACATTTTTAAACAATTGCTGAGCTATTAGACAAGTTTTCTGGATAGTTGCTTCATAGATTCTAGGTATTTTGAACTTAATCCAGGTAAATCTCGAAAACGGGAACTTTTCGAAAAAAAATGTCTTTGATATATTTATGTTATTAAATAAAAAAAATAAAAAACTTTTTCAAAATCAGCCATGACAGATTTATGCGGAATTTTATTTACTTTATTTAAAATAAAAGGACGTTCTAATCGGTTGGGAAATCGCTGCTGAATATAAATTTGTCCACAGACATTTTTTTTGCCTCACTGTGCTCTCGGTTATCCGAACTAGTATTCTGGTGTAATTCGATTAACTAGGAGTAATCCACTTATAATCCATGTAATTCGCAGTAATTCACTTGTAATACGCAGTAATCCAGAGAAATCCACTTGTAATACAGGCATTCTGAATTACTCCACTTGTAATCCATGGAATTCGGAGTAATACACTTGA